>JAWDGP010000708.1:80000-102500 GCA_033675545.1 Elysia crispata
GGTTGCTTTCGACGTTGAATCTTATTTATTAAATCATTTCACCAGGGGTAAAGTGTTGTTTTCACGCATGAGGCTCATAACGATGTCTAGTCCCTTGTCTTGCCTTTGCAACGGTACGTTGCATGCATGCAGGCAATGATGGCTTTCCTACAGCTTTATGTGAAGTATTACATGTTTTAGAGCTTATCGCAGTCTTTATTATAGCTCAATAGCTTCAGCAGCACCTTTTTAGTCCCATTATTAAGATGAGTTATATCTGATAAGTGCATATTGATGCCTGTGATTATGATTTGTCGTTGTTTTTGTTCTTACTGTTGATGATGATAATGACAATTATGATGATGATGACGATGATCATGAGACGACGATGTTGATGATTATGAGGATGACGCTGGTGATAATGATGGTGATGATGACCATGAAGTTGGTGGTAGGGATAATGGCGTTAATGATGAAAAGAAAGTGGAAGAGGAAGAGAAACATGTCGATAGGAATGATATTTAATGAAGATGATTGAATTTATGATGGTTATCAAAATAATGATAACGATCAAGATTAATCTATTGTCGTAACTACTGTTGATGATAACTGGAAATGAAGTTTATTGCAATGATGGTTATAACATCGATGATGAAAGTTCCAAGAAATTAAACGAAAATAAAGGATAATGGCATTTGGGACACGATTTTTAATCAGGTTCAGGTGAATCCCAGCTCGCCTCTATAACTGATTTATTCTCTACTCATTAGGTCAAACACTTAATGCGTCAACTTTGACAAGAAGCTCAATTGATAAACAAACACAGAATTTAACTAATCGCTCCCTTCAATCTTAAAAGAGATTCAAACCCTCGTTACAAAGCTATGAGATTCCTGAAACGTTGGATCCAACAGTTTCAATATACATTAAAAAGAAGAAGAAGAAGAAGAAGAAGAAGAAGAAGAAGAAGAAGAAGAAGAAGAAGAAGAAGAAGAAGAAGAAGAAGAAGAAGAAGAAGAAGAAGAAGAAGAAGAAGAAGAAGAAGAAGATTTGTCGACTTCACCACGTAAAAAAGCTCTGGTTTTGGTTTGCAATGCTAAAATTGGCCATGCATTTGCTTAATCCCACACAAAGCCATACAATTGGAAGTATACAATCTTACATTATATGCTATGCAGTTCACATGATAGGTTTGCAATGTATCTCTCCTTCCATCTTGTTTCAAATTTATAGCGCCCTCTGATTTTTGTTTGACAAAGGTTGGTTTAAAAAAGAGCACAGGAGCATATGCTGTACTAGTTGTGACATAGTTTAACTCCAGATATAATGTGACATGGTCTAGCTCTAGACATTTAGTTGTATCACGGGCTTGCTCCAGACATATAATTGTGACATGCTCTAGCTCCATATATATTTAGGTGTGACATAGTCTAGCTCCAGGCATATAGCTGTGACATGGTAAAGTATCATACTTATAGTTGTGACACGGTCCAGCTCCAGACACTATAGTAGTGACCTATATTGATCCAGATATATTCATAGTTATGGCACGGTATAGTGCCAGACATACAGTTGTCACACGGTATAGTTTCAGATATAAAGTTGTAACACGGTGCAGCTCCAGACAATTAGTTGAGAGATAGTCTAGCTCCAGACATTATGTCACACTGTTTGTTTCAAATAATCGTAGTTGTGACACAGTATAATTTCAGACATATGGTTGTGACACGATATAGTTCCAAACATGTAACTGAGGTTCGGTATAATTCCAGACGTATATTTGTGACACGGAATAGTCCCAGACATATAGCTGTGATTCTGTATAGTTTAAGACAAATAGTTGTGACATGATATTGCTCCAGACATATATCTATGACATGGTCTAGCTCCTGACACATAGTTGTGACATGGTCT
Source organism: Elysia crispata (assembly GCA_033675545.1). Classification (NCBI taxonomy): domain Eukaryota; kingdom Metazoa; phylum Mollusca; class Gastropoda; family Plakobranchidae; genus Elysia; species Elysia crispata. The sequence goes on from JAWDGP010000708.1 coordinate 81,894, forward strand.
AGCTCCATACATATAGTTCTAACATGGTCTAGCTTCAGACACATAGCTGTGACATGGTCTAGCTCCAGATATGTGGTTGTGACATGGTCTAGTTTCAGACATAGTTGTGACACATAGTCTAGTTCCAGACATACAGTTGGCACACAGACTAGCTCCAGACGTATAGTTCTGACACGGTGCTAGCTCCAGGCATATAATTGTGACATGGTCTAGCTCGAGACATATAGTTGTGACAGGGTCTAGCTCTAGACGTACAATTCTTACAAGGTCTAGCTCCAGACATAGATTTATGATAATGTTTAGTTTCAGACATATATTTGTGACATAGTGAGCTCTAGACATTTAGTTGTGTCATGGTCTAGTTCTAGCTCCAGATGTACAGGTGTGACATGGTCTAGCTTGAAACATTTTGTTGTGTCATGGTTTAGCTCCAGACATTATAGTAGTGACGCTGTATGGTTCCAGAAATATTCATATTTATGGCATGGTATAGTTCCAAACATAAAGTTGTGACACGGTACAGTTTCAGACATTAAGTTGTAACACGGACTACCTCCAGACATACAGTTGGCACACAGTCTAGCTCCAGACATATAGTTGTGACGCGGTGGTAGCTCCAGGCATATAATTGTGACAATGGTCTAGCTCGAGACATATAGTTGTGATATCGTCTAGCTCCAGTCAAAAAATTCTTACAAGGTCTAGCTCCAGACATAAATTTGTGATGATGTCTAGTTCCAGACATATAATTGTGACATGGGCTAGCTTTAGACATTTAGTTGTGTCATGGTCTAGTTCCAGATATATAGTTTTGAGACGGTCTAGCTCCAGACATATAGGGGTGACATGGTCTAGCTTGAGACATTTGACTGTGTTATGGTTTAGCTCCAGACATTATAATAGTGACGCAGTGTGGTTCCAGAAATATTCATAGTTATGGCACGGTATAGTTCCAAACATGCAGTTGTGACACGGTATAGCTCCAGACATATAGTTGTGACATGGTCTAGCTCCAGATACATGGTTGTGATATGGTCTAGTTCCAGATATAGTTGTGACACAGTATAGTTCCAGACATTTAGCTTTGACTTGGCCTTACTCTAGACATGTTGTCGACACACAGTCTAGCTCCAGACGTCTAGTTCTGACACGGTGGTGGCTCCAGGCATATACTTGTGATATGGTCTAGCTCGAGACATGTACTAGTGACATGGTCTAGCTCCAGACGTCTAGTTCTGACACGGTGGTGGCTCCAGGCATATAATTGTGACATGGTCTAGCTCGAGATATATAGTTGTGACATGGTCTAACTTCAGACGTAAAAATCTTACACGGTCTAGCTCTAGACATAAATTTGTGATAATCTCTAGTTCCAGAGATATATCTGTGACATGGTCTAGCTCTAGACATTTATTTGTGTCATGGTCTAGCTCCAGATATATAGTTTTGACATGGTCTAGCTCCAGACATATAGGTGTGACATGGTCTAGCTTGAGACATTTGGTTGTGTCATGGTTCAGCTCCAGACACATAGTTGTGACATGCTATAGCCTCAGACATATAGTTGTGACATGCTCTAGCTCCAGACATAATTGCCACATGGTCTAGCCCCGGGCATTTAGTCGGGACATGGTCTAGCTACAGATATATAGTTGTGACATGGTCTAGCTCCAGACGTCTAGTTCTGACACGGTGGTGGCTCCAGGTATATAATTGTGACATGGTCTAGCTCGAGATATATAGTTGTGACATGGTCTACCTCCAGACATTTAGTCCGGGCATGGTCTAGCTCCAGACTTTTGGTTGGGATATGGCCTAGCTCCAGATATGATTATAGTTGTGACATTTTCTAGCCCCAGATGTATAGTTTTGACATGGTCCAGCTCCACACATATTTTTGGGTCATGGTCTAGCTTCAGACATTTAGTTGTGACATGGTCTAGCTCTAGGCATAATTATAGTTGTGACATTGTCTAGCTCCAGGTGTATAGTTTTGACATGTCCAGCTCCACACATATTGTTTGGGCTTGATCCAGCTCCAGACATATTGTAGGGGCATTAACCCTCCAAGTGTTGAGCATGGATTAGATCGGCCTTTAGTTCACTTCTGTGGCGATGCAGCTGATTAAGTCTGCCACTTTTTGGCTGTCTCAAAATACACCATTTCATATATTGACCTTTTTTCCTTTAAGAATTACAGGAAATATATAGGTTTGGCAAGTTTCCTTTTCATTTTCAACTTTTTTTGGAGCATTTTGGAACATCCGTGCAAATCACTAAAATTACCCTGACGCCACACATCTTAATCAATGACTCTTGGAGGGTTAATAGATAAAGACTTGTTTTCAATTTTGAGGACACTTTATTTTTCAGCCACACCAGTTCCTCGCCTGACCGCTCTCTTCACACCATCTCGCCGTCTGATGCTGACCAGTCCCGGGTGTAGCTCGGGGCCGAACCCACACCGTTCACGCTGGAGTTGAGCTCAGATAGCGCGGCTCCTCTGCTTGACGCGTTCTCCGCCTCCGGTCCTCTTGCCTCCCTGTTCACGTCGTGCCTGGGAGGGGCTGCCTCGGACACGCAGGCTGTGGCCACGGTCATCCCACCTCCCCAGTACCCAAGGACAGCGACCTCGGCAACTCTAGCGGCATTAGCGGCGCCGCAACATCAGTACCAACAACAACACCAACACCAACAGCAACCACAGCCGCAGAATACTCAGCCGCGAAGGTTTCTTTACCCAGACCAGTGTCTCCCACTGACAGATCAACAGCAGCAGCAGCTACCTGAACAGCATTCTACCAACCCCAGTGCAGCGCCGCTGCTCCTACAACCAACCTCTGTGACATCTGTGAGTCTCACCATCCCCGCTGGAGCCGCTGCCTTCACGCAGTCCGGGTACCTTCCGTCAGGCACATCTGCAGCTTCACCATCATCACCAACAGCATCATCATCGCGGCACGGTTCGACGGCCTCAGCTACCCTGTCTCTGGTGTCCCAGGCCCTGCTAGAGATCTGTGAAGGTTGGTACCGTACCTTGACCTTTAGGGCAAGTCAGGTTTTCAGGCACACAAACATGCACCTGTATAAGGAGGTAGGGGGAGCCAAAAATATATACCGCTATTTAACAGTTCCATTTAAAAGCGCAAAGGGTCATTAATTTTTTTCCTTTTAAAGAAACTCTTATAATCGGATTTTTAAAAAAAAATTCGGGCTTGTAAAAAGATGATACAAATATGTTTCCGTTATGAACTTTAAGAGGAATTGAGACAGCGTCAAATGATTCCTTACTACTGATTACAGCCGAGAGTTAGAATGATCTTGATCTAAAATAAACAATTAGTTCCAGATTCGCGACATGTCCCGACATGTTCCATTCCATGGATGTGATTGGTCTAGAAGACAGGTTTACATCTGTTCTGCGTCTTTCTACGTTTAAATCTGTGAGTTTTACGGGGGTATCAAACAATTTTATAATTGTTTATTTTAGTTATACTTCTCAAAGATTATCGACTTTAAATTTATACTTCTTTGTAAACGAAATTTAAAAAAAAACGACACGAAGCTGTCCTAATTTTTTTAATGTTCTTAAAATCCTAAAGGGACAAAAGTTCTGTCATCTAAAAATATTAAGTGCGCCTGAAAGCTTTGCCTTCCTTATTAGGTGTCAAGTTAGATATTTTGGCCGCTTTCATTAAAATTTGTGTGTGTGTGTGTGTCGTTCAACCAAGCATGTCTGTGAAGTTATTCAAAGGATATTTTGAGTATCCTGAATTTTTGCAAGTGAGACATAAACATCTATGAATCAATGCACAACGTATAGCGTTGTATGAGGTGATAAATAAAACACGCGGTCCTTGCATAAATTTGGAACATCCACTTGAAAGCATTAACTCCATTTATCTGTTCATAGCTACATAGGTTTGGTTTTTTTTTCCTGGCCATATTTTTTTTGCCTGTGCATTTGAATGGATTGTAGCTATTTACGCTTGAACAAACTTCGTGATTTTGTGCATTTAAATGGGTACATAGCTCTTTATCTCTGTCCATACCTTGTGGATGTGCATTTAAAAAGATACATAGCTCTTTATGTCTGTCCATACCTTGTGGATGTGCATTTAAAAAGATACATAGCTCTTTAGGTCTGTCCATACCTTGTGGATGTGTATTTAAAAAGATACATAGCTCTTTAGGTCTGTCCATACCTTGTGGATGTGCATTTAAAAAGATACATAGCTCTTTAGGTCTGTCCATACCTTGTGGATGTGCATTTAAAAAGATACATAGCTCTTTAGGTCTGTCCATACCTTGTGGATGTGCATTTAAAAAGATACATAGCTCTTTATGTCTGTCCATACCTTGTGGATGTGCATTTAAAAAGATACATAGCTCTTTATGTCTGTCCATGCCTTGTGGATGTGCATTTAAAAAGATACATAGCTCTTTATGTCTGTCCATACCTTGTGGATGTGCATTTAAAAAGATACATAGCTCTTTAGGTCTGTCCATACCTTGTGGATGTGCATTTAAAAAGATACATAGCTCTTTAGGTCTGTCCATACCTTGTGGATGTGCATTTAAAAAGATACATAGCTCTTTAGGTCTGTCCATACCTTGTGGATGTGCATTTAAAAAGATACATAGCTCTTTAGGTCTGTCCATACCTTGTGGATGTGCATTTAAAAAGATACATAGCTCTTTAGGTCTGTCCATACCTTGTGGATGTGCATTTAAAAAGATACATAGCTCTTTATGTCTGTCCATACCTTGTGGATGTGCATTTAAAAAGATACATAGCTCTTTATGTCTGTCCATGCCTTGTGGATGTGTATTTAAAAAGATACATAGCTCTTTATGTCTGTCCATACCTTGTGGATGTGCATTTAAAAAGATACATAGCTCTTTATGTCTGTCCATACCTTGTGGATGTGCATTTAAAAAGATACATAGCTCTTTATGTCTGTCCATACCTTGTGGATATGCATTTAAAAAGATACATAGCTCTTTAGGTCTGTCCATACCTTGTGGATGTGCATTTAAAAAGATACATAGCTCTTTAGGTCTGTCCATACCTTGTGGATGTGCATTTAAAAAGATACATAGCTCTTTAGGTCTGTCCATACCTTGTGGATGTGCATTTAAAAAGATACATAGCTCTTTAGGTCTGTCCATACCTTGTGGATGTGCATTTAAAAAGATACATAGCTCTTTATGTCTGTCCATACCTTGTGGATGTGCATTTAAAAAGATACATAGCTCTTTATGTCTGTCCATGCCTTGTGGATGTGTATTTAAAAAGATACATAGCTCTTTATGTCTGTCCATACCTTGTGGATGTGCATTTAAAAAGATACATAGCTCTTTATGTCTGTCCATACCTTGTGGATGTGCATTTAAAAAGATACATAGCTCTTTATGTCTGTCCATACCTTGTGGATATGCATTTAAAAAGATACATAGCTCTTTAGGTCTGTCCATACCTTGTGGATGTGCATTTAAAAAGATACATAGCTCTTTAGGTCTGTCCATACCTTGTGGATGTGCATTTAAAAAGATACATAGCTCTTTAGGTCTGTCCATACCTTGTGGATGTGCATTTAAAAAGATACATAGCTCTTTATGTCTGTCCATACCTTGTGGATGTGCATTTAAAAAGATACATAGCTCTTTAGGTCTGTCCATACCTTGTGGATGTGCATTTAAAAAGATACATAGCTCTTTAGGTCTGTCCATGCCTTGTGGATGTGCATTTAAAAAGATACATAGCTCTTTAGGTCTGTCCATACCTTGTGGATGTGCATTTAAAAAGATACATAGCTCTTTATGTCTGTCCATGCCTTGTGGATGTGCATTTAAAAAGATACATAGCTCTTTAGGTCTGTCCATGCCTTGTGGATGTGTATTTAAAAAGATACATAGCTCTTTTGTCTGTCCATACCTTGCGGGAGTGTATTTAAAAAGATGCATAACTCCTTCTATATGTCCATACACTGTAGATGTGCATTCAAACAGACACATAGCTTCTCAATTTGTTTGTCTATATTTTGTATATTTACTTTCAATAGAAACATGGTTCTTTATACCTGTTCCAACTGTTTCTATGTGTTTTAAAGATAACCACATAATTATGCTATTTTTATCTACCTGCAACATGCTCTTTTAATCACCGTCGGACAAAATACATTGGCGTAACCGGAGAACAGTAAAGGCGTGACCCGATACGATAGCTCATGATAAGCTCAATATTTGACTTTAAAAGTCATGATTTACACCAGCAGATATATTGCGTTTTTATGAAATACAGTGAAATATTATGTTGTTTTGTTTTTTTTTTTTGCTAATTATTCAGATAAAATATTTTTAGTTTTAGAATGACCCATCTTCTCGCGATTAATGACCTGGAATCACTTTCACTTTCGCAATCATTGTGTCATTTAATAGTGCCCTGAGGATGCGAGAGTTTTTGTGACGTACATGGACTTCTTGCAGATGTTAGTATGTTACATTTTCTCCTCGTGCAGGTTGGATAAAGTCGTCTGTTAGTGGTGTAATCGGATCCATGTGATAAATATTTTTAAGTGCATAAATATAATTATATTATTATAATGTCGTTTTGATCTTTAAAGACAAAAAAAAAGAGTTGATTTTTTTTTAGTTTTCCTCCCACCAAGCAACTGCCGATATATTTTTTTAAAATTATTATTATTTTTGTTGTTAATTTTTGTTTCATAGTGATATAAATAAATGTAAAAAAACCGCAGATACTCTTGTCATAAATATGTTAAGGCACAGGTATTTGATAGGCCCTATCATGTAGGAGCCATAAGAAATTAGCTTGGGGATTATGGTTGTGTCACATACTATCTTATGAGTGCTGCATCTTCTACAACGGCCACTGATTTCCTTAACTAATCTATGCAGTAGGGATTTGTCACGTGATACTTCAATAGCGGCATATTATCTCTCTATCTCTGTTCGTCTGTCTGTCTCTCTTTCTCTCTCTCTCTCTCCATCTCTCCTCTTTCTACATTTCTCTATTCTTTCCACCGTTCTTTTCCTCTACATCTATACCTTTCTCCATCTGTATGGGCATCTCCTCTTTGTTTAAAATACTTCCTTTTTCTCCTTTCGTATCTCCCTCCACTCTTACCATCGTTTAGCTGTCTCTTCAACTATCCCAGTCTCTGCTTGGAATATATTTATTTGTCTATCTTTTCTTTTAAACTATATTTCCAACCCCCACAAACACGCACACACTGTCAATACCGCTACATGTAGATAGGTTTTTACCCCTAACTCTCTGAGACCAAAATATCAAAGAAGATTTCTAACAATCTACAAAACAACCGCACGCCCCCTTATTATTCTCATCAGACTGGCCACTGTTTCTAGGTCGTACTGTCATCCACCACATATCTCCTTTTTTCCCTAATCCCTTACTTCTTCTATCTTCCTCTCTTTATTTATTTTCTATTCCGTGCCATGCATTCTACATTTGTCTCTACTGTGCCCTTTCACTTGATCTTCATGTTCACCCTCTCAATTTCTTTCTCAGTCTCTCTTTCTTTGTCGCAAGCTCTGTATTATTCCTCCCTATCTCTCTCTTTGCTTCTTCCTCTATTTCTTTCTTTGCCTCTCTCGTCCTCTCTTTCATTGCCACGATTTCATTTTGTTACACTCTCTCTCTGACACACACACACACTCTCTCTCTCTCTCTCTCTCTCTCTCTCTCTCTCTCTCTCTCTCTCTATTTTACTGCTTCTTAATCGATACCCGATTATTGTCTCAACAAACAGAACCCACACGAGCCAATTCTGTCCACCAGCCCATTTGACCGCTATCAATAGCACAAGTCAAACACCTTTCTCAGTTTTCCCCCTCGTGTTCAAATCTTCAGTATTTCTATGTATGTTGGTCCTTTGCCATGAACTGTTGAACGCGACATAAAGTAAAGTTATGAAATTTTCTATTTCGATCGGATCCTCAAAATGCTACAAGTCCCTGAAATTCTGGTTGTAAAGATATTGAATGGTTAAAGCCGCTCTGGCCTTCAATGTCGACGTTACATGACAGATTTCAAAACTTTATAATTCCTGACCAAATACGACAAGACATAGACCACACGTATTGTCTTCTTTGGTGAATTACACTAATCAAAACTGTGCACTCGTGAGTAAATCCTGTCTAAGATATCTCTCTCTCTCTCTCTCTCTCTCTCTCTCTATCTATCTATCTATCTCTCTCTCTCTATCTATCTATCTATCTATCTATCTCTCTATCTATCTATCTATCTATCTATCTATCTTTGTATCTATCTATCTATCTCGCTTCTCGCCGCTTTCGTGGACCAAGAACAAATTTATTGAAAGATAAACCGGAAAATGAATATAACAATAGCAACATGAGAAGTTACGGTGAAACTGATGGTCTCGATGCGGATCTTTGATTGATTCTGATGTCCATCAATTCTTATACATAGACCGAAAAGTTTTACTTATCTGGACAGGCCGCTTCATTCGTCGATCAAGGTCAGGTGATGTAGCGAAGCTCAAAGAGACTTTACTGCTTTCTGATAGGAGAAAATAGCACGGCGCGCTTTTCTCTGCCAACCGACTTGTGTAGTGATCCATCAGAAAATAATCCGCCAAGGAAGCTGTGAAGGATCATGGCTTCTTTCTCGTGGACATTTCATGGAATTTCATAAAGAATCTCGGACAAGTTTACCTTTACGCCAGCAGTATTATCAACTCACAGGCGTTACTTAGCGGTCTTTAGGCTTTTCCGGAATCATAGCGGGTGACAAAGTGGCAGGTCGTGGAGAAGCAAAGCGAAGAACAAGAAAAATTTACCCAGGCCAAATATGACAGAAGACTCCCTGTGTATCTCTTGCACCTGCAGACAAAGATAATTGCCAATCACATGAGTGGATCATATAAGTCTGCAAGAGTACCCCAAACCCCGTTTATACATCCTTAATTCATATCTGACAGCAAAATGTTTTTTTAAGCTTTTAGCTATTTTTTTTAACAAGACATAAAGAATAATTTTACAAATCATGGGCCGTGCCATGGGAGTCAGGCCATATCTGCTGTCATTATTGCTCAAAACTATCTACCGCTGCAAAACTTGTTACTATAGGAACAATTTGAGGCAAGGCTTCTCAGCAGGTCTTCATTTCGTAACCAAAACGCTTCAATTTATTTTAAATACAATCACACAGAATCTAGATCTCAATGTCCACATGGAGAATAGCTAGTTGTGTTTACTTTACATAGACTGGGCGTCCCCCCTCCACCCTCCATCCACCCACAAATACACGCTAACAACTTTCCAGCGTTTTATTTTTTGTTCTACCTCTATCACTGCACTCCACAAGATTTCGATTACTGGTACAATTGATAATCTCTCATGACCGTACATTTCTTTCAACTCGAAATCTGTGTGATGAAAACAAAGTAATCTTTTCTTGAGATAACTGTGAAAACTGGTGTCCAATTTCTTTGGTCTTTAAGGCTGTATAGATGTTATTGATAGTAGCCGAAAAATCGTTCATGTCCTTTACGGAAAATTACTAAAATTAAAGTTGGTAGATAAGGGCTATTCCAGAAATGTTCCTATCAATACATCATTGCTGCATGAAGTTTCTTCAAATGATTCTAAAAGGTTATCGTGACTAAATCACAAAACATGTTTGCGTTAAGACAAGTGAGTGTGTGTGTGTGTGTTCTAGTTTGTGTGACTGTGTGTGTTGTATGTGTGTATAGGTAAATGTATCTCTTTAAGCTTCTCCTTATTTGTTTACAATTTTAAAAAGGGCAAGCAGGCATCCCATTCAAACATGGCATTTTTTTCTTTTTTTTTCAAAATCTTTTCCAGAGAAGACAAGTAAACTTCCAAAACTGACGCATGCTCCGTAAAGATGCGCAGTGTGACATCATGCGCACCAAAAGTCTGCGCGCACGGTCGATGGTGCGTAGTAGATGCGTTGAAATCTCAGATATTGCTGTTAATAGCTCTCTGGGTTGGCATCAAAATCGTTTTTCGGGATGGCAAAATGACAGAAAGTGGAGCTTCGACTGGCTGAAGCATTATGCCGCCTCCTATCTTACGATGACTCCACCATCTTGTCTACATCACCTTACTTTCCTCTCATCCATTTTTCTTCGACACTCGATAAAATCCGCATCCCATCCCGCACCCACCCCTTCTCCCACACACACACATACCCTTTCTTCCTTTTTCAATCTTCTTGCGTACTCTCACCTAACTCGACCCCCACCCAATCTCGTAATGTTTTACACGCACACACACCCACACACACATTACACTTTTGAACGGAATAAAAATTGTATTTTGTTCCCTGGCGCTCAATGGCAACGATCTTAAAGCCGTGAAGTCGTCGTCTCCCTGGTAATGAGGCCAAAGACTTGTGATCTACGATGCAGCGCAGAGTGACGTTTTCCTAAATAATAGTCGGATAATGGGATGATTGGGATAATCGATTCATTACATTTTGTCAAATTGAATTCGTTTTCTCTTTCATGTAGGTGCTTATCCGAGAAAAAACAGTTAGGTATAGATCTATAATGAACCGGTTTATTGGCATGCCTGATATTTGATTTCATTTTGAAAATTTCGCTACATTTTTCGATGGTTTTTTTCCAAGTTTAGACCTCGTAATTTCATGCATGTTTTTCTCAGTAAATACTCTTTTGACCTTAGGATTCTGTTCTCCCCTTTTGTCGTGTTGCGGTTATTGTAAATCACCTGCACCAATAAGTTCAACATCTTCCTCTCCGTCGATTAATCGGAAGATACAATTCATTTTTTTTCCCATAAGATTTTTTTTAATAAGTTAACTCTCCCATTTCCTTTTTGCGCTCTCTCTCTCTCTCGCTCCCTCTCTCTCTCTCTCTCTCTCTCTCTCTCTCTCTCTCTCTCTCATTTTATCTCTCGCTCTCTGATTTTCTCTCACACTCTCATTCTCTCTCGATTTGTCTCTTCTTTTTCTTTGCTTTGGTTTTCTCTAATATCATTTCTTGCGACATTTCTTGCGATTGTTTTAACTTTGATTCGTTAAGTATTATCATCGTCCTATGAGGGGACTGTGAGGAAAATCTATGTAGAAAGAATGAAAAAAAAACGTGTGTACGAGAGATTGAGAGGCAGAGAGAAAAAAGGAAGAAAGAAATGAAGAAAGAAAGAGAGCTGGAGAGAGGGAGTTAAAAATAGAGGAAAACGGACAAGAGAGCAGGATAGGAGGGATAAAGAAAAGAGAGAGAGAGAGAGAGAGAGAGAGAGAGAGAGAGAGAGAGAGAGAGAGAGAGATCTTAAGAGATAAATAGAAAGACTGGAATTTAAAGTCTCAGAGAAGAACAGACAAAGAGAGAGAGAGAGAGAGAGAGAGAGAGAGAGAGAGAGAGAGAGAGAGAGAGAGAGAGAGAGAGTTACAGACAGACAGACAGACAGACAGACAGAGAAGAAGAAGAAGGAGAAGAAGAAGAAGAAGAAGAAGAAGAAGAAGAAGAAGAAGAAGAAGAAGAAGAAGAAGAAGAAGAAGAAGAAGAAGAAGAAGAAGAAGAAGAAGAAGAAGAAGAAGAAGAAGAAGAAGAAGAAGAAGAAGAAGAAAAAGAAGAAGAAGAAGCAGAAAATAAATGATAAAGAAGATCCAACAAGTTTATGTGTGTATGCTGTAAGTGCGCGTGTGTTTTACTACACTGTCAATATACCCACCTTCAGCACATCGTCAGAGCAGCAATTTAGTTGTAACAACCAGCCTAGCAAAAGTCGATGAAATAACAGCTAACAACTACAGCTACGTGGTAAAAATTATTGCGTCGTAGTTGTAGTTTGCTCCGTTAGAAAGGTCTTTGATATTTTTTATATTGTTTTTTTTTTTTAAATATATGGTGTGTAGGAGTGAGTGTTTGCGTATGTGATAAATAAGGGAAAAGAGGGGAGAATAAAAGAGAAAAGAAATTGGGAGAGATGAAATGTCTATGACAAAAAGTTCATATAAATCTGGCTGTTTTCTGTAATCAATCTCTCTCTCTCTCTCTCTCTCTCTCTCTCTCTCTCTCTCTCTCTCTCTCTCTCTCTCTCTCTGTGAGACTCTCTCGCTTTCTCTCTCTCTCTCTCTCTCTCTCTCTCTCCCTCCAATCTCTCTCTTTCTCTCTCTTTCACACACACACACACACACACACACTCTCTCTCTCTCTCTCTCTCTCTCTCTCTTTCTCTCTCTCTCTCTGCCTGTCTATCCTGATTTCTATGCCAAAAAGTTATTCACCGAGAATGTTAGGTTCTAAGATATTTAGTTTTCTTTTGAAGAAAATAGAATTCTCTTGTTCTCATCTCATGAAAGAACCTATCCATATCAATACAAAAAGTAGTTCACATCTTGAAAGATTTTTGTCTCTAGACCATCCTAACTAGCTCAGCTCTCAAGGGGTGGGGGGGGGGGGGAGAGAGAGAGAGAGAGAGAGAGAGAGAGAGAGAGAGAGAGAGAGAGAGAGAGAGAGAGAGAGAGAGAGAGAGAGAGAGAGAGAGAAGCCTTTTTGAATATGTCCATGGAAAGTGACTCTAAAAATGTACTCTTTCAATCGTTTTTTTTTACCTGGGCAATAAGCAGTTGTAATATTATGTGTGCCTTTTTTTTATCATGTTGCAATCATTGTAGCTGCCATTGTTTTAAGAACAAGGTGAAGGTTGTCAGCTTACACTTATTAATAAAGGCATACCAACATATCCGTAGTAAGTTACATGCAAAAAAAAGGAATGTTTTACAACAGATTGAATAAGGCTTGTAGTTTCAATAGTTGGACGAAAGGACTGAATATAGGCCGTGATTACAAGGATCTCGACAGAATGATGATAATAAAACGGAGCAGCAGTAATAATGATTCTTGATAGCGGACCTACAGGAAAAAGTTGGACAGTCACGTGACATTGATGTACACCTTACTGACCCAATGATGTCTCTCTCTCTCTCTCTCTCTCTCTCTCTCTCTCTCTCTCTCTCTCTCTCTCTCTCTCTCTCTCTCGTTTCCCTTCCATCAAACATTACCCTCTATCAAGGCCTAGAATGAAAAGCAAACGAAAAAAACAAAAACAAAAAAAAACAAAACAAAAAACAAAACAAAACGTAAGATCAGTTTTAGTTCCGAGCACAAAGTCGTTCAACGCGATATAACTTTTTTTTTTAAATAGACAAAGAAATTGGAGCAGGCCCCATTGTGCGGGCAAAACTTTAATGATAAAAGCTGTTATCATGCGAGACACAATCCGCGCAGAATGAGAGAGCTAGAATCAAAGAGGCGGATATGGAAGATATTTAGATAAATTGTGTTACGTTATTATTAGTAGATGGTTGTCTTACTTTGACAGGAAGATTAGGTGGCATTACAAACAATTAAATCTTTTTTTTGCTTTTGTATTGAGTTATAAAAAAAAGTATTTATGTGAATAATAAAGTTAAAAGAGTTTAAAAACAAGAGAAAACGCAAAAAATAAAGGGGAAACGATTAAAGGGATTGAGAGGGATAGAGCTAAAGTGCGAGACAGATTTTGGGAGAGATAGAGAAGGTGATACAAAGAGAGGTAGAGAGAGAGAGAGAGAGAGAGAGAGAGAGAGAGAGAGATATTATTATTATTATTATTATTATTATTATTATTATTATTATTATTATTATTATTATTATTATTATTATTATTATTATTATTATTATTATTATTATTATTATTATTATTATTATTATTATCATTATATCTTCTTGTTGGTTGGTTGTGGTAGTATTAGCAGTAGTATTAGTGGTAGCGGAAGTTGATGTTCTTAATATTGTTGGTGTTGCTGTCGTTCCCCGAGCAGTTGTCAATGCTGCCGCAATAGTAGTTTGCTTGTCGAATTAATAACGAATTAATAATAAATTAATAGACAGAGTAAAGGAAACACGAGCATTAGATATGACCAGTGTGTATAACAAACGGACAACCAAAACCAGACTTTGGAAGAGCAGAAATAACAAGGATGTGCATTGTTACTATGCTATTTCGTGACAATAGCCCCATTCTTTGTTTTAACCATGAAAGTACACGTTAGGCCATTTCTTTTCCCATTAACAAGACGATAAACTTTGGCACAAATGCCTTTGGCCTTTTAAGTTATTTTTTTTTGCCTACCGCCATTCCGGGGTAGGTACTCGAGCCATTCATTTGATCGGAATTACACCCGACTCTAGAGAAAGATCAATCCACCCCTTGTAAGTATGACAAATTGCTTTCCTTAAATAGATTTCAAAACAATGTAGAAATTTGAATTTTCTTGAGATGCTGGTGATTAAAGCAATTTCCTCTCGGCGCCACTCCCCATCCTGGGCTATATTTGGGTACTACACCACGTTAATTGCATGCTCTCAGCACGGAGGGTGCCAGTTTGAATCCAGGAATAGCTCACGATGAAAGGTCACTATGATGGCAAGCATTCCTACCTTTAGCAGCAGACATGGAGTCACGGAGACGTGACGATAACAACTTCTCATTGATAAGGTTCAGGTTTGACATTACTGCGACACGAATTCCATTTCGCAACAAGGTCAAAGAATGTGTGGGTTTGAATGGTGTCAGATATCCCAACATCACGCGGTTGATTTCTAACAAAACTTGGACAGAATCATTCCATGAACGGATTGCTATTTTGTTACAAAGGTGTATTAATGACGAGATCATTGCATACATGAAAAAAGCGTTTTTGAAACATGTAAACACCTGCCAGGAATTTGCGATTGTCAAAAGACCCCAACCAATCTTGAGGTACGCAAAGTCCATCAATACATCAATAGCAATAAACACAGTAGAGGCAGCTGCAAAATTATCAACAAAAGCAATAATAAAAAAAAAAAAAACAAAAAAAAAAAAAAAAAAAAAAAACAAACAAACGGCAGCAACATCACCCAAACAGGAGCAACAAAAATTATAATTAACAATGAACCAGAAGAAAAACATAAGTGTTGATTTTCCAAAAGTTCCGAGACCATCACTAAATCTGTCAATACAAGCAAAGACTGGACAACGTATGGAAAGATTGGCAACCCTCCTAGATCTTCTCTTGATTTATATGTCGATCTTACTTGCTCTTTCTATCTCTCTTAATCTCCCACTCTCTCTTTATTTCTCCATGACTTTAACTTTTCACCTCTTTTCCTCTAGAAATTTCTCTTTCTCGATATGACAGCATTTTTGTCCCTTTCTGCTTTTCTCCTTTTCCAGGTTCTGTCCCTCTATGTCTGACTATGTTTGTCTGCCTTCCTTCTATCATTCTGCCCTTCTGTATGTCTCTCTGTCTTCCTGGGTCTATGTTTGAATATCTCTCTCTCTCTCTCTCTCTCTCTCTCTCTCTCTCTCTCTCTCTCTCTCTCTCTCTCTCTCTCCCTCTGCCTTTCTCTTATCCTACACTTTTTCCCTCAACACTTTCTTTCGAGCTTCGTCCTCGCCCGTGAGGATCATTTTTAGGGCTACTCTTGAGAGTTCCATGTCAGTTGTGAACCACTCATGCTTCCTCTTCTCTTACGTTGATTACCAATAGCGATTACAATTTCGTTTGCCTTTAACCTCTCGGTCACGTTTCGGTAAAATATTGCATTGAACTTAATAACGTAAAGTTGGAGGCAACAACTGTAATCCACTTATTAGAAAATTATAGCGTGTGAGTGTGTGTGTGTGTGTGTGTGTGTGATGTGTGTTTCTGCCTGACAGAGCGCTGTTTGCGCGTCCCACAGGGGGATGTCGTTTTGTTTTAGATAACAATTGCATTATCCAATGATTTTGAGGCTACGCCTAGTGAAGCTGCGAATTACTCCAGTTTTCTCCGAGGGTCTGTCCCATCTAGGCTTCCTTCCCTGGAGTTATAGATCCCAGGCCCGAGTACCACAGGGGTTGGTGGGAAGATGTATTCTCTTCTAAGGGATCGATACCAATTATTTTCAATTAAAAAGGGAAGAAAATAGGCCATGGAAACAGGTGTGTGTAGAGCAGTAAGTTGGCGCGGAGACGCTGACTGCATGGGTAGTATCGATTCTACCCTCTCTTGAGAAAATCGTCGATAGCGGTGAGGCCGTAGAGGGTCGGACCATGTGAGGAAAGGAGGCGAGAGATACTGACAGAAGAGAAGAATAAAGGAAGATTACGAGAAAAATAGATACAGAAGGAAAGAAAGATGATGACTGAGTCTCTACGTGAGAGAGAGAGAGAGAGAGAGAGAGAGAGAGAGAGAGAGAGAGAGAGAGAGAGAGAGAGAGAAGATGAGAGAATAAGGGAAAAACACAGGACAAGAAAGAAAGATACACAACGAGAAAGAAAAAAGGGTGCGAAGATGAGATATCAAAAGACAACAGCAAAACAAAACAAAAAAAATTAAACATTGCATTTGAAAGAAACGAATAAAAAGCCAGAGTGGAAGAAGTAGAGAGTAAGGAATAGAATACCACTGCAGCCTCAGCATATAGAATATTATATTTTCATGGTCTGTTGCATGTTGAGTCACCTCAGCTTCGCACTGGTCCTAGATTGTTGAGGGCGTCAGTAATCGTGTGAGGAGAACTGTGAACTTCGTGCCTGGGTTCAACACTTGCACTCGATCTGAAACAAGGGAGTGCCGTCAAACTTTGTGATTGTCAATGATAAAAAACACGTAATGATTGGAATAATCGCACATAAATGCGCTGCATCAAAATACTCATGGTATTGTATGCGGGTAACGAGAGTGGAAATTGCAAAGAAGCGTCGAACGAACTCAAAGCAAGCAATGATATTTTTTTTTTAATCTCTAAGTGACAAATTGTTCGCCTTACTCACAAAGTGTCCTGTTTAATATTGATGAGGAATTCTTTGTGCTTGGCGGTTGGCTATAGATTCCACTTACTATATTGCAAAGATTGTATGATAAAGCAGTGAAATTCCACTAAAATTCTAGTAAGAAGAGGGCGGTAGATAGGTAGACAGAGAGATAGACATAGACATATAGATAGTTAGATAGGAGGCTAGAGATAGATTTGATAGATTCACCTGAATCAAACTTCGAAAGAACAACTTGTTGAGTAAAATAAGCAAAAAGAAAAACAAAACCTCTGACTACATAAGAGTGCCACAAAACTGGGGGGGGGGGGGGGGGTTGTATTAATAGATAATTAAAAAGATAGCTCGATATAGACAGAATAAGAAAATTAATAAAGATGTTCAAGAATAGAAATATTCTAAGTAAACAAAACACTTAATTAATTCATAGAAGGGGAAGCCAGAAAAGAGAGGAAGAAAAAAAATAACATGAGAGAAGGACATGGAAACACAAGGAAAAAATTATAAAGCAAAGGGGGGAAAGATTGCTAAAGAAGCTGTTTAAATTCAAAGAGAAGATAGAAAAGAGAGAGAGAGAGAGAGAGAGAGAGAGAGAGAGAGAGAGAGAGAGAGAGAGAGAGAGAGAGAGAGAGAGAGAGAGAGAGAGAGAGAGAGAGAGAGAGAGAGAGAGAGAGAGAGAGAGAGAGAGAGAGAGAGAGAGAGAGAGAGAGAGAGAGAGAGAGGGGGGGGGGGAGAGAGCGAGAGATTCCGTAAAAAATCAAATAAAAAAAATGACCGACAGAGCAAAAGAAAAAAAAAAGTTTAAGAAAGAATAGTGTAAGACAAAATAATCCTTTCTATAGTAACACACATGACGCAAAAATGATCAAAGAGGAAGTGATACAAAAAGAATATTTAGCAATGCCTTTCTAAAATATACTATTAATACTTCTTTTACATTCATAACGGATTAAAGAGAGAAGGTAAACAAATGAAAGAGGAAATAACTGTAACATAATGTATTAATTATCATTAAAAAACAAAATTGAAAAATGCAAACAACAACAAAAGCTTAGCTATCGGCAACATCATGTTATTTAATAGAAAATATGACTGTCACTGAAGCTTTTCAATGATCTGCGAGTTAGCAATACTGACTCTTGTTACCAGTCTCAGGTTTCCTCCACTGAAGTGGTTTTTTTGTTTTGTTTTGTTTGTTTGTTTGTTTTTGTTTTCGCTTTAAGCTCTTTGGCTTTCCTTTTTATTCCACTTCAGTTTCCGAATGAATGAACGTCTGGTTAATCTAGAATCCCTGCGCGCTCACCTCAAATTAAAATAAATTAAAATAAACAAAATAAAAACATGAGCTACCAGCAGACGACAAGAAATCTAAGTTAGAAAAAAATAATCATGTGAAGAGAAACGAAACGAAACTAAAAAAAAAAATCGAAGCAAAATCTAGGAGCAGACAACCCACTGAAGGGAGAGGAAAAAAAAAATGAGTCGCAGAATGTAGGGCAAGGGATCTGTGGAAGCCCCGCTTTCATCAATACTGCGAGTCAGAGTCTGCTAGAGTTTTCCATGACCTGGCTAACCACTAGTGATCAAGTGACGTCAATGCTGACGCAGGTTTGACGCCTGCTCGGAGCGTGCACGAAGAGCCGGGCTCGGTCTAGTCCACGGGGGAGACAACTGCAGCAGTCTGCCGTGTGTCCTGACGGTCCGAGGTCACAGCTTGGGGACGGAGGGGGGAAGGGGGCAGGGTGGAGGCTCAGGAGACATACCAGACAGATTGAAATGAGGGTTAATTTTGTGGAAATGAAGAAGCGAAGAAAGATAGGTAGATAGATAGAGATAGAGATAGAGAGCGAAAGAAAGAGAGAGAAAGGGGGAGGGAGAGAAAAAGAGAAAGAGAGAGAGAGAGAGAGAGAGAGAGAGAGAGAGAGAGAGAGAGAGAGAGAGAGAGAGAGAGAGAGCGACAGACAGACAGAGACAGAGACAGACAGAGACAGACAGAGACAGACAGAGAGAGAGAGAGAGAGAGAGAGAGAGAGAGAGAGAGAGAGAGGGAGAGCGACAGACAGACAGACAGACAGACAGACAGAGACAGACAGAGACACAGAGAGAGAGAGAGAGAGAGAGAGAGAGAGAGAGAGAGAGAGAGAGAGAGAGAGAGAGAGAGAGAGCATTTTATAACATATATAGAGGCAAATATAAACGGTTTTAAAACTGATTGGGGAAGGGGGTGCGAACTACGAGCTATAAAATTAATTACTTTAGAAATATTCAGTCTGGTATGAGCCGCAGAAAAGGAAAGCGTTTCAGATTGTAGATTCGAACCTTGATCCAGAGGGCAAGGGTGACGCTGAAGCGCTCTGCTGGTTGACTGTTTCCAGTTGTGACTATTGGAAACATTAGAATCTGTGGTAAAACACGTATCAACTACCCTAATGAATGATAGTAGTTTGGAACAATATGAATAATATTTTTTTTTGAATAATTGATGAATTGTCATAGGCCGTCCACTATTTACAGTAATCGGGCTCTTTGTACTTGCATCCAACAGGCTTGCATCAGGCACTTAGGCTTGCGATAATGCAACAGATAGCTCAGTTGTTAAAGCTTTGGGCTGTCAATTAGGAGGTCCAGGTTCAGTCTCAAGCTTGTTTATAAATTTTAGGTTTGGGGCCTATCAAAACAGCCCTGTCTTTGTCTTGACGAAATACCCTTAAACAGATAGAAAATATTGAAGCTTCATGGGAGAAGTCAAGATAATCAAAAACCAATTCTTGAAATAATATTGAAGCGTGCTCGAAGTTTTATCATTCTAAAAGATTTCTTCTCATCTCAGGACAACATATTAAATAAAAAAGAACGGCAACTAGATTTTTCCAGTCAGAAATTAAGAGCAGAGAAGAAAATAAATATGAGATCCATCTACAGAGAAAAGTTGGCGAAATTTGATAGTTATCTCAGCAAAGCCTTCGACAAATCCAATAAATCTTGCAATCAGTTTTGGAATTTAAGACGAGAAAATTGCACTTAAAAGTAAGACATTAACTTGAACATTTTCAATTACGCGTGCAATTTTATCTCCCAGAATAGGATAAAATGATAACAATGACTACTGATTCTTTTTGTTTGTTATTTTTTTTCTTTTTAAAACAGGTGTCACAGAACACTAGGTCTAGATTATGCAACTCGGAAAATGGCCGCAGACTCTATTGAGAGAAACCTTTAAAACAATTTGAATGGCTGGAAAGAGAGAAGAATTTTAAAAAAAAAAGGGGGGGGGGGGGAGACAATAGGAGAGAGGTTGAGCGAATAAAAAAAAAAACCCATGAAAAGTCTGACATATCTGCCAAAGGGAAGTCTGACTGGGCTGCACCATGAATGGCTGAGGGAAAGAAATACAATTAAAAAAAGAAATGAAAGGAAAGAGAGACAACAAGGAGCAGGAAACGATCGATAACCCATCACCGACTGACCTTGGGTTAGTTCCCTTAGTGAAGGAGTTGAGCCCCGTGTGTGGGAGGCTGGCAGTGATGTCCCCTTACACTTCGACATTGTCTTCCCCCACCCCTTTTCTGCTTTCTTTTCTTCTTGCTCTGATAGCCTCCACGTTCGTTCAAGCGGTGATGCTGGAATTTTGTGTCACAGTCTGAGTGAGGGCGCGCTGCCTGGGGGCTGTCCCCCACTGAACTCGCTTGGTGCACGTCCTCAGGGAGGGAGGGAGAGAGAGAGAGAGAGAGAGAGAGAGAGAGAGAGAGAGAGAGAGAG
>JAWDGP010000708.1:107500-140000 GCA_033675545.1 Elysia crispata
AATCAAACCGAATCTCTCCCTCCCCCATCCTCCCTCATTTCTCTCCCTCTCTTTGTCTCTGTCTCCCCCCCATTCCCCCTCATTTCTCTCCCTCTCTTTGTCTCTGTCTCCCCCCCATTCCCCCTCATTTCTCTCCCTCTCTTTGTCTCTGTCTCCCCCCCATTCCCCCTCATTTCTCTCCCTCTCACTGTCTCTGTCTCCCCCATCCTCCCTCATTTCTCTCCCTCTCTTTGTCTCTATCTCCCCCCCATTCCCCCTCATTTCTCTCCCTCTCTTTGTCTCTGTCTCCCCCCCATTCCCCCTCATTTCTCTCCCTCTCTTTGTCTCTGTCTCCCCCCCCATTCCCCCTCATTTCTCTCCCTCTCTTTGTCTCTGTCTTCCCCCATTCCCCTTCATTTCTCTCCCTCTCTATGTCTCTGTCTCCCCCCCATTCCCCCTCATTTCTCTCCCTCTCTTTGTCTCTGTCTCCTCCCATTCCCCCTCATTTCTCTCCCTCTCTTTGTCTCTGTCTTCCCCCATTCCCCTTCATTTCTCTCCCTCTCTTTGTCTCTGTCTCCCCCCCATCCTCCCTCATTTCTCTCCCTCTCTTTGTCTCTGTCTCCCCCCCCCATTCCCCCTCATTTGTCTCCCTCTCTCTGTCTTCCCCTCATCCCCCCTCATTTCTCTCCCTCTCTCTGTCTCCCCTCCCATCCACCTCTCCTCTCACTAGCTTACACTTAGCCGCGACATCAAAGATAATTGTCTCCCTTAAATTCGACTTGACATAATTCTCTCTCTCTCTCTCTCTCTCTCTCTCTCTCTCTCTCTCTCTCTCTCTCTCTCTCTCTCTACCGCTCCCTCTCTGTCTGTCTGTCTGCCTGCCTCTCTTTCTCTCTCTATCTAACTCTCTCTGCTCCCTGCTGCCTCTTTAAGGCTCTCTTTCCCTCTCCCAACAAGCAAGCACTCATCTCCCTTTTCCTCACTTTCTTCAACTTCTATCATTATTTTTTTATTCTTTTTTTTTCTTTTTTTTCTTTGTATCTCTTTCTTTTCTGTGTCTAATTCTCTAGCTTATTGTATTCTCTTAACCTTTAAACTTCTCATTTCTCCTAATTTCCCTCACTCGATACCTCCCTATTCCTGTCTCTTTTACTCTCACTTTCTCTCTCTCTCTCTCTCTCTCTCTCTCTCTCTCTCTCTCTCTCTCTCTCTTTCCCCCCCCCCCACTCACACACACCCCTTTTTCCTTCTCAATCTCTCTCTCTCTCTCTCTCTCTCTCTCTCTCTCTCTCTCTCTCTCTCTCTCTCACCGTCTTTCTCTCTTTTTTTACATCTCTTTAGTCATAAATTTAAAAAAAAATTCTTTAGGATATACACGAGGCATCTCCTATTTCCTTGCTTGTCAACAACACATCACTGGTCTAACCTGTCAACTGAAAATCCGAAAGCTATTTGTGATTGCATATATTGTAAATCTTATTTGATATATTGCAAACCTATCATTCTTTGCGTGTGAGACGCAACCCTCATTAAAGTAGTTAACTAATTTTGTAGAATCTATTTACAGAAATAATTGTACCGCGAAGAATTCCCACAAGGCAGTGCACTTTTTACGCAATTAATGCAAAAATTCGCAGCTTTCTAATAAGCGTTTAAAAGGATCTAAAAACAGATTGGGAGAGTACAGAATTAGTCGATTTCCTTTTTTTTGTGTGTGTGGTAAGCAGCTTTTAAAATATACATTCATTTACGACTCTCTTGTTTAGTAAATATTTGAATGGATTGAAATAAAGATAAAAGATAAAACAGACAAAAAAATAAACAAAAAACATATTTCCAAGAGAAATAGATTAGTTAGTCACGAGCGAGCAAATTATTTCAGATTGGGAAGAGTGATCAAAAGGTCCTAGTGGGTAGAAAGTTTGCCTGTTATTACCATGGACCTCAGCTCATGACGGTACACTACACCCCGTGACCAGCTCTATCCAAGATCATTCTCGTAATGAGAAAAATTAATCGGAAAACACATAAGATGTTCAAAACCGTATTGGGAATTTAAGATACTTCCTGATGTTCGAGATCCATCATGGTGGTTTAGAACGGTTTTGGATAAATCTTTGTCTGGATCTCACCTTCAATTATGAAATCGCAATTCATAGCAAACCTGAAGACAGCGCTCGCCTCTTCTCTGGACTGTCCATGGAATCTATAGCCTTAAAAAAAGTAAATAGTACAAAAAAATATAATTAATATTTATAAAGTTATTATTTCATACGCCTTCTTTTTATTCTCCTATCAGGACCACTTTTTATGTTATAGGAGCGCTCGTAAGGAAGAGAAGGGACTTCCAGGGTTGTGATTTCTTTTCAATTTTCCTGTACCTAGAAAACACGTTACAATGGTACATTTTAATTTGGTCTCCTCTAGTGCGAGATGCTTCTACAGCGAAAGAATAACTCTGAGTCTTGGGACATTTGAAGTGAGCAGGTCAAATGGAGTGAGCATTGTCTTAACGTAGCGAACATAGGCATTTCTTAGCCTGCAGGCTTCCACGGTTGATTATTGGTTTGCCTCAAGATCTTATTTCTTTAACACGATTATTCCGTTAGGAAAAATAGCACAGCATTGGTTTACAAATCAGGATTTATTTCTCAACCTGCGACAAGACAAACACTGCCTTATTAAACTCCGGTCTTGTATAATTAATATCCAAGCCTGGAGCAATCAGACTTTTGTAAACATCACGTGATCCCCCCATGCCCCGCCCACTTTTAACATAGCTTGCCATTGTCTCGATTTCCTAACTCATTTTTTTTTCCTTTTGATCTCCCCCTCCCCTCCCGTCCTCATTTATCTCTCTCTCTCTCTCTCTCTCTCTCTCTCTCTCTCTCTCTCTCTCTCTCTCTCTCTCTCTCTCTCACTTTATACATCTTTCTTTCTCGTCTTCCTCTCCGTCTCTCAGGTGTTCTCTCCCTCATTATCCACAGCCTGCCTTAGGCTACTCTCCAACTTCTTTTGTACAGAACCACAATGAAACTTCCTCCCCAAACCCTCTCTCTAGCTCACTATCCTCTTGCCTTTTTTCATGTCTCTTGCGCACTCTTTCGCTAGTGATTTTCTGTTTCTTTCCGCATGCATCCCATTTGGCTCATCTAAAGTCAGTCTGGCAATCTGCATTATGACTTTTCTCAGTGTCTTCTTCTACTTCTTCTTCTTCTTCTTCTTCTTCTTCTTCTTCTTCTTCTTCTTCTTCTTCTTCTTCTTCTTCTTCTTCTTCTTCTTCTTCTTCTTCTTCTTCTTCTTCTTCTTCTTCTTCTTCTTCTTCTTCTTCTTCTTCTTCTTCTTTTTTCTTCTTCTTCTTCTTCTTCTTCTTCTCCTCCTCCTCCTCCTTCGTCTTCTCTCTGTATCAGTGCGATATAATTTTTTAAAATCTTGTTTTATCCTTTACCAATCCCTGTTTTTTATTTTTTCCCCCTTGCGTCTTCCTCTATGTCTCTGGGTAATTGATTTATTTCCTGGCATATGTCGCAACGTTCGCAATGAACCAGCGAATTGCACTGCTAGTGCAACCACGAGCGTGATCAATGCTGCTTGCTAACACGCCCTTAGCTGTGCAAGGATTGGGCATCACTGGTTCGAACCATTCTATGATTGTCTGTATGTGGGATAATTGGCAGTCTGGTGAGCTCTGCAATGCTTGATGGGGGCTCAGAAATTCTAGAACTAACTTGAATAAATAGACTTCATCGATCAATGTAATGAAATAACCACGCCCTTCCTCGAATAACGTTGCTGTTTTCTCTCTTTCTGTCTGTCTGTCTGTCTGTCTGTCTGTCTCTCTCTCTCTCTCTCTGTATCTGTCTCTCTGTCTTTCTCAGTCTCTGCCTTTCTCTCTCTCTCTCTCTCTCTCTCTCTCTCTCTCTCTCTCTCTCTCTCTCTCATTATTTTTCTCTATTTATTTCTTACACTTCGTTTGCTTACATGTATCATTCTGTGTGTATTTTATATTATTTCCATCGTTGACCCTCTTCTTATGGCTCTCTTCCTTTCTATAAATTCTTTCTATCTATCTATCTCCTTTTTTCCAATTTTCTCTTTCAAACCCACATCCATATTCTTCCCCTTTAACGTGAAATCAAATTTTAAATCCTCTGTTAATCTTTCTTATTCAGTGTTCACGTCTGTAAATTTATTTATCTATCCTCCTGTCTTTGTACCTTACTTTCGTCCTCCCTTGTATCCCTGTCTCTAAATGCACTCTCAAGAAGGCCACGGCAGTATTATTAATGCAATAATAGGACCGAAAGTCATCCAATACTTAAGAGTATGTGTACGTTTCCTAACGAGTGCAGCATCATATTTACATAGTTCATGACGTTGAGAAGATAAAGAAAGTTCCATAGTCTTCATTATCTCTCACTGCAATGCATCCTACATTTCTTTTCACTCTTTTTTCGCTTTGAGTTTTCTTTTGTCTCTCTCTCTCTCTCTCTCTCTCTCTCTCTCTCTCTCTCTCTCTCTCTCTCTCTCTCTCTCTCTCTCTCCATCTTTCTCGGTTAGGTTTTCAAGTCAATAAGGTTTACAGCTTAGTCTTCAGTTCTGTATTAAATCATTACACTCCCCCACACACACACACACACACACCTCTCCTCTCCTTCCTGGTTCCACCACATAGTCCCCCAGTTATCCTGAAAACTCCCCCCTAACCAAATTTTCAATAATCATCCACTTTTTTTTTCGCTTTTACTTACAAAGAAATATAATTAAAAAAAGAAACCTCGTCTCATTATTTTTTCCTCCCCCTCCCCATTCTCTGAAAAACGCACACCTCTTTCCAATCTCCCATACTCCAAACCAATCTTCGTCGTATTTCTCCCTCCTCCGTGTCTCTATTTGCTAACTCAATATATAGATTTCATGCGAGCCGCCGTAGTAAAATCAGTTGTAGAACTTCGCTGCCTTTTCTGGGCCGCCCCTAGTCAAAGACGAGAAGGGGGAATAAACAACACCAGAAACAAAAGAGTAGAAAAACCACGTCACGATGACTCTCCGGAGTAGCTCATCTTTATGCTCACCTCGCGAGCAGGCGAGACCAGGCCAAGTACGCTCAGCCCAGACACCGGTGCCATCCCAGACCGAGCGCTGTGACGCTATTACCAGGACAATGGAGTAAAGCGGCCAAGATCAAAGACTTGCCGACAAACTTCAAAGGCGTGTTTTGTGCTCTAATGCGCAATACATACAAACTGGTCTATTCGGTGTAAATTATTTTTGTGTCAGGCTATCAGTCGTCTGGAGTTTTTGTCGTCCTAAACCCATAGGTCAGCGGGTCTGCTGTCTGTGTCAGTATTGCTATACATCCGAGGTCCAAGTGTCACTCGCGTCATGTTTGATATGTAACTCTGTGATGACAAGTCTTCACACGGCCAGCAAGGTAAGGTCTCGCAGTAATCCTCTCATTGTTGTAGAAAGCTTACCTTCAGAATCCGTTTGCGCTCGCTTTAAACGTCCACCTAATAACGTATGTGGCGCTTTTTGTCATCGTTGGAAGAGTTGGTACTATTTCTGTCATATCCCTAGCCCCAATACTTTTGTAGTTGTATTATTATTATTATTATTATTATTATTATTATTATTATTATTATTATTATTATTATTATTATTATTATTATTATTATTATTAGTATTAATATACTATATCCAATTTTACAATTAAAAAGTTTGTTGCTGCTCTTGTCAATATATCGGACTTTCAGATTTTGCAATTATATGTATAATGTTTATATGATGTATTGCTTCTGGTTGTGTTTGCAATGAAATCATTGTGCAGATGAGTAGAATCTAGTGTATATGTGTAAACCAGCTCGTGTTGACGCTGCTGTAGGTTTGGGGTCTCATCCAGAGAGATGAGGGCTCGGATTACTCTGTCTGCATCTCTCTTCTGGAATAAACTCTCCATGTCTCCCTAAGCTTACAGAAGATTATGCCATAGTGATTTCCTTTTTATATGTAGAATTTTTGGATGTCTTAAGGACGTGTATGACCACATTAAGATAGAATTTATATGATCTTAAGGAAATATGTATAATGTTTATATGATGTATTGCTTCGGGTTGTGTTTGCAATGAAATCACTCTGCAGATCAGATGAGTGTATATGTGTAAACCAGCTCGTGTTGACGCTGCTGTAGGTTTGGGGTCTAATCCAGAGAGATGAGGGCTCGGATTGCTCTGTCTGCATCTCTCTTCTGGAATAAACTCTACATGTCTCCCTAAGCTTACAAAAGATTATGCCATAGTGATTTCCTTTTTATATGTAGAATTTTTGGATGTCTTAGGCACGTGTATGACCACATTAAGATAGAAATGTATATGATCTTAAGGAATGGATTTTACTTTTAAAGAGATAGGGAAGAACGAGGAGCAGATAAAATTAATGCTGAGTGCATTTTTTCTGTGCAGTTATGTTATTTCCATCCTTGCCAAACAAGTGTTATTAGATCGCTGGTTGGAACGGTTGCATCGAATGATTGCGCTGACCATAAAGTCCAGGTCTAGAGTTATCTTACTTGTTATTAATTGGTGTAGGTCTGATATACTCACGTAAGATTTGATTCGGTAACTTATCGTATCATAAGGGAACCCAATAGACGCAATCAAGCAAAGTCTAACATCTTTGTCAATTAATCTTGTTTCTTTTTCAATTATAACAGACTCAGTTAACTCATCCTTTAAATAAAAAGTTGCAACTCTCAAGACAGTGTGATATATGTCTTGCTTGTTGTAAAACCAAAATGGACCCCATACTTGTGGTAAGAATATTTAAAGTTTGAATCATGGTGACTGAGTATCTATCAATTCATCATTCGTAATGATATACTCTCCGTCTTACAAAAATTTTTTTAAAAATTCCCAAAAACTTTAATATTTAAGCCCTCTATTTGAGAAAATCCTTAAACTTCAACCTAATGCTGAGCGTTCCCCGCACCCTGTTACCTCGTGATCTATTGCACTGCAGCTGCTCAGTATGGAAGATGCAGTGTAAATAACAATTACGGAATGTTTCCATTCCCATCGACTGGCAGGTTCCAACAACCTGTGAAGGTAAAGCCACTCCCTAAGGCGCGTGTATGAAGCATAGGACAAATAAACCACCCTCATCACTGTATACACCCAAACGCTCCTATCGGCTTCCATATGCTAACACACCCTCATCACAGTATACATCCAAACGCTACTATCCGCTTCCATATGCTAACACACCCTCTTCACAGTATACATCCAAACGCTACTATCCGCTTCCATATGCTAACACACCCTCATCACAGTATACATCCAAACGCTACTATCCGCTTCCATATGCTAACACACCCTCATCACAGTATACATCCAAACGCTACTATCCGCTTCCATATGCTAACACACCCTCATCACAGTATACATCCAAACGCTACTATCCGCTTCCATATGCTAACACACCCTCTTCACAGTATACATCCAAACGCTACTATCCGCTTCCATATGCTAACACACCCTCATCACAGTATACATCCAAACGCTACTATCCGCTTCCATATGCTAACACACCCTCATCACAGTATACATCCAAACGCTACTATCGGCTTCCATATGCTAACACACCCTCATCACAGTATACATCCAAACGCTACTATCCGCTTCCATATGCTAACACACCCTCATCACAGTATACATCCAAACGCTACTATCGGCTTCCATATGCTAACACACCCTCATCACAGTATACATCCAAACGCTACTATCGGCTTCCATATGCTAACACACCCTCATCACAGTATACATCCAAACGCTACTATCGGCTTCCATATGCTAACACACCCTCATCACAGTATACATCCAAACGCTCCTATCCGCTTCCATATGCTAACACACCCTCATCACAGTATACACCCAAACGCTACTATCGGCTTCCATATTCTAACACACCCTCATCACAGTATACACCCAAACGCTACTATCGGCTTCCATATTCTAACACACCCTCATCACAGTATACACCCAAACGCTCCTATCGGCTTCCATATTCTAACACACCCTCATCACACTATACACCCAAACGCTCCTATCGGCTTCCATATGCTAACACACCCTCATCACACTATACACCCAAACGCTCCTATCCGCTTCCATATGCTAACACACCCTCATCACAGTATACATCCAAACGCTCCTATCGGCTTCCATATGCTAACACACCCTCATCACAGTATACATCCAAACGCTACTATCCGCTTCCATATGCTAACACACCCTCATCACAGTATACATCCAAACGCTCCTATCGGCTTCCATATGCTAACACACCCTCATCACAGTATACATCCAAACGCTCCTATCGGCTTCCATATGCTAACACACCCTCATCACTGTATACATCCAAACGCTCCTATCGGCCTCCATATGCTAACACACCCTCATCACAGTATACATCCAAACGCTACTATCCGTCTCCATATGCTAACACACCCTCATCACAGTATACATCCAAACGCTCCTATCGGCTTCCATATGCTAACACACCCTCATCACAGTATACATCCAAACGCTCCTATCGGCTTTCATATGCTAACACACCCTCATCACAGTAGACATCCAAACTCTCCTATCGGCTTCCATATGCTAACACACCCTCATCACAGTATACATCCAAACTCTCCTATCGGCTTCCATATTCTAACACACCCTGATCACAGTATACACCCAAACGCTCCTATCGGCTTCCATATGCTAACACACCCTCATCAGTATACATCCAAACGCTCCTATCGGCTTCCATATGCTAACACACCCTCATCAGTATACATCCAAACGCTCCTATCGGCTTCCATATGCTAACACACCCTCATCACAGTATACATCCAAACGCTCCTATCGGCTTCCAAATGCTAACATGCACGAGCAATATATGGTAAGATCACTGGGTATTAAGATTTGGGTTTTATATTCGGCTCTATCTACTGATAAAGCCTGAATTGGAGAAACAGAAAAATTGATTAGATGATAGATTGATTGATTGATTGAGCAGGATACAGATACTCTTCCACACAAAAGGAACTTCTAGACATGCTAGCATGTAAAAAAAATGGGCATCGCCTGGCAAGATTTATAAAACAATGTTACAATTGTCCGCCAAACGCAAATTTTTGAGAGCAAGTTTTGGAGTTTTTCACCACGCCAGATTTAAAACACGAAGAAGTTCAGGCTGTCTGCCCTGTCAGATTTTCAGACAACGATGTTGCGATTGTCTACCAAACGAGATTTACAAAAAGCGATACTTACGTTATTCACTATGCCAGATCTACAAAGAGCAATATTTAAGTTTTTCTCCTAGTAAAAGTTGTGAAAATCAATGTGGGAATATCTGCCATGCGAGATTAAAAAAAAAAATAATAATAAAAATTGTTTATGCTGCCTGAAGGTCCTTCATAGTATTTGCCTTTCTTCTTTCCGTTTTTTTAAGGCTTCCATGGCGGGTAACTGGTACAGGAGATCTATGGAATAATTCCTTTCTAATAAAATTTCCAAGTTGACTCAGCTTTAAGAAAAAAAACCGCTGAATCAACTATTAAATCAATCAATGAGTTAATACAATGTATAATAAATTCTTTGGATTGATGTACGGTTTTTGTATACATGATTATATCTCAAGCACAAATTGCTTGCTGGGCAGCTAGGGGGCGGTGTAAAAAACAGCCATGGTATTTCCCTCATGTTTCTGAGTCGATTCTGCAGTTCAACTTGGTCTGTTGTGAACCAATCTGAAACTGGAGCATGATAAAGCGGTTATTATTATTTGTTTTTCTTGAGCTTGTGCTGATTGGCTAATCATGAATATATCACTAAAAAAAAGTCTAAATTAACAGCGAGGAACGAGCAAAAGATTTACAGGAGGAATAGAATACTGTCTTCGATTTTTTTAAACTCAAGATATATTTTTGTACGAGTCCAAATCAATAGATAATTCCACTTTTCGAGTGTCACTATTCAAACCCATGAGGTAAAATGTCAGAATACAGAAATTCATTCCAATGAAAATTCAACACCTGTTAGAAACTTCAGCTAAATCCGATATGCAAAACACAATCCACTGAACCAAAGTCCGGCGTCAACAAGTGTCAGCCATGTTGTCCAAGATACTTTAAAGCTACCATACACGCTGTGGTTGCGCGAGGCGCAGGGGTCAGAGTTCACGAGTCCAGCGCTGAGCCACTGCTGTGTGAGAAAATCACATGAAAACCCCGGGTATAGAGGGTGTGTGTGGTATGTGAAAGCACAGTGCAGAATGTCTTGCACACACATCTTGGGCAACGCCTAGCATCCCCTCTATGTGTATGGTGGGTCTTAGAGCTGTGGAGAAGACTATCAGCGAACATTCGAGATACAGCCGAGGCGTCCAAGTCGGAGTACTAGGATGTGAAAGGCGATATACAGATGGATGTATTTTATTTATCTTGTGTTTTTTTTCAAAGCGGCGGTTCTTTTTTATGTTGCTGATTATATTATCTTGGTGTCTGTCTTTCGCTTTGTTTTTATGCTCTCATGGCTTGATTGAATGTTTGCCTGCCGGTATGTATGCGACCCCCTTTTTGCTTCTCTCTAACTATATCATATATTTCGCTTTTTCTCTTTAAGTATACTACATGTATATATATGTATGTATATATATATATATATATATATGTATGTATATATATATATTTAACACACGGGTGTGCATTATAAAACATATTATCGTGACATGAATGTTTCTAACTCTCTTTCTAAACTCTCTTCTGAAGAAAATACAGTGATAAAGCTGTCGTCCTTTCAAGCGACTTTATGTAAGCACATTAACTCTTATGCTTACTTGAATTGTGTATTATGTTTATGCAGATCTAAACACATAAATATTTCTCAGTGTAACACCTAAGTCTCTCCGACTATCTCAGTCAGCCTAGCTAGGTGACAACCTACTAACCTATCTCTCTACAGCTCTTTGTTTCCCATATTCTTGCTCTTTGACTGAGTAGTTGTGTTTCTCACCCTTTCTCTTTCCCAGTGTCTTTGTCCGTCTTTGTCAATCTATTTTTCCCCCTCACTGAGGCTTTCTATCTCTGTATCTTTCTTCCAATTTAGGAGATAAACATTTCTAGTTAACCGATTAAACTTTACTGTTTCATTTAACTCCCTTCATGTATTGTTTTTTTCCCCTCTGTCTGCCTCCACCGTGAGACATCCATACTTTCACCTATCCACGTGACAAGCCATTTCCTTCGTCTCGTGTTTCTGCATTTCTTCCCCTGATCTTTTTTTCTGTAATTAACGCTGAGCTGGTTTAATGACACCATTATTTCTATAAAGTAATGATTTCAATATCTCAAGGCATAAAAGTCTTTGCGACAATTTGTTTCCAAGAAGCTGAGACTGGTATAACATTATAGTAATTGTATCTCGTTCTACTCTTCGTCTTCTGAAATTGGTCTTGCAGTAGATGGCTGTGGAGGGAGGGAGGGAGGGAGGCAATGTGAAGTAGGTGAATGAGAGGGGTGGGGTGGGTCGAAGAAGCAAGCATAAACTGCTCAGATTGCGCAATGCAACTGGAAAACTTAATCGTCGTCAGCCACACGAATCAATGGATGCACAATCCGTAGCTACCTCACCAAGTAACTCCACTTCCCCCAACCTAGGCTAGAGGATAATAGTAATTATAAGCATTGTCTTCATCACTACCTTAAGTTTCTTCGGGGCATATGAGTAGTTTGAACACAGCGTATCGAAGAGAGTGGAGGGAAAGAGAAATAAATAGAGAAAGAAAAGAGAGAGAGAGAGAGAGAGAGAGAGAGAGAGAGAGAGAGAGAGAGAGAGAGAGAGAGAGAGAAAGAGAACGAGAGAAGGAAGAGAGAAAAAGATAGATAGATAGAAAGATAGATAAATAGAGAGAGAGAGAGAGAGAGAGAGAGAGAGAGAGAGAGAGAGAGAGAGAGAGAAATAGAACGAGAGAGGGAAGAAGAGAGAGAACAAAATTGATGGAAGACAGTAAGAGAAGAAGCGCTAATGACAGAAAAAAACATCGTGTTTACCCAGAATGAAAAGTCAATAATACTAATTATAATGCTCGTATTGCTAGATACCACAGTCACATTATAACTGAATTTTTTTTTTCAACTGAAGTAGAAGTGTAGGAGACCAGGGGTGTGTTCAGTTGTACAAGCGCTGTCATTTGATTACAGATGTCGGTGAACAGAACATTTTATTGCAATTATATTCTGATATCAACGGCAACAGATAAAACAGTGGCACTAGGTGCGGGAGCAGAGTTCACAAGAAGAACCAACGAAGATGGAAACAAAATGGAGGAATATATATGCAGATAGACAAAGAGATTAAAAAAAATGGAAAGACTGACATATAGAGTGGTTGGGATGGAAAGACATAGAAATATTTATCAGGATTTAAATCTAATAGACAATAAGTGATTAGCTAGAAAGATGCAAAAACTCGTAAGACCTATGAAAAATAACACACATATGTAGAAAAACAAAACATACTTATTATACAGTAGAAAGATGGATAAACTGTGAAGAGTCATGTTTTTTTGCACATGTTAAAAATTTACCTGTAGATCAAAGAAATGCACGCACAAAAGAGGTACATTTATATAAAACGAGGGGTCTAAATCACTACATTTAGTAGATAGATAGAATACGGGTCAATTTATGAATAAATGGAATGATGGGTGAAGAGATAATAATTGGCAGAAGAAGAATTATGATCATTCTCATGAACAAAAGAACATAACCCATTAGATAGGATGGAAGATTGATAAACGAATTAAGTTTTCTTTGATATCGGAACGGATCTCTTCCCACTTCCATTGAAACGATCTAACAAGAAGCTGCTATTTGAACAGTATAATTAAAAACATAACACACACACACGGAAGTAGATTAGATTTTTTTTCTTTCTTTCTTTCTTTTTTTTTTTGTAATTTAAGTTTTAATCATTCCTCCAATTAAATGCATGCGTGTCAATTTGTTTTATCTAACGAGAATACGTACTCATTAAAAAAATGAATTATCAGTAAAATTATCGGAATTCTCAAATGGAGAACATTTCATTAATAAGGGAATAGATTCAAGTTTTGGAGATTAATTAGAGAAGGAGAGTTCGAGCGGAAGAAGGTAAGAAAATGTAAAGACAAAAAAGGGATCGAATAAAAGTTGAAAAGACAAAGAATAAGAAAGGGAGACAGACAGACAGATAGATAGATAGATGGATAGATAGACAGATAGAAAGATAGGCAGATAGATAGATAGGTAGATAGATAGATAGATAGATAGATAGATAGATAGATAGATAGATAGATAGATAGATAGATAAATATATATAGAGAGAAAAAGAGACAGAGAGACAGAGAGAGAAACAAGGCGATATATATATTAGGAAGGAGAAAGAAAAAGAAAAATAATGACGAAAAGAGCAGTATGTAATAGACATAGAAACAAAGAGAAGAGATATAAAATGAGTTTTCAACACAAGAAAAAGCGGTCAAATATCATTTTTCATTTCATTTTTATTAGCCTCAAATTTTGAGAAACCAAAAGGAATGGACATAATACACTCGAAAGATATCTGGCACCCCCCCCAAGTGGGCCGACTAAATCAAACATTAAATGAATATATATGACTTAATAAATATCTTCACATGAGCAGGAGACTCGTGTAAGCATCCATACACATTCTGTCTATGTTTCGGCTTCCTTTACTAAAAAGATCCCCTTGTTTTCTTGAGCATTCTCCCCGCAGTCATCACTTTGTTCTGCAAACCAGCAAGCAATATCCCTGGGAAGAAGACAACCCGTCTCTGGGATGGAGAAGTTCTCGAAAGTTTCGAGGTGTAGGTTCCAGGTCTCCAGTCTAGGCTACGTGGCCCCAGGCCAGAGCTCTTCTGGTAGCACTCGACCCCGATCTGACTCTGTGCACATGGTACCTCTTCTGACTAGACCAGCGCACTCCTACTCTGTCTTCCCTTACCGCCGCCTCCATTGGTTCTTGTTCTTCCTCCTCCACCTCCCCCCTGCCTTACCCTCTTCTCTCTTCTCCTACCCTTTTCCTGCATTATCTAAGCCGCTCTTTCGCTTTTATCACATAACACTCAGAGAATGCAAGCTCCTTCTTCTTCTTCTTCTTCTTCTTCTTCTTCTTCTTCTTCTTCTTCTGCTGCTGCTGCTGCTGCTGCTGCTGTTACTACTACTACTACTACTACTACTACTACTACTACTACTACTACTACTACTACTACTACTACTACTACTACTACTACTACTACTACTACTACTACTACTACTACTACTACTAGTGCCCACTGCTACTGCTGCTACTACTACTAACAGAAAACCTACTGCTCCTTGCAATACTAATACTACCTTTCCATTAAAAAAGAGTTTATAAAAAATCCATTTCTTTTTTTTAAATACTCACACTGTTACAAACATATATCTCTGTTTTTAACACAATAATCTTTGTTGATGCTTATGACTTGGTACCATCTTCTGCGGTAAAGGACAAAATCGAAACAGCTGCTTCGACAATCCAACTGAAGCCTTATGGTACAGAGGAAGTATTAATTCACAGCTCGACTGGTGTTTTCGATTGAACTGTAAGTTTTGAGACAGACCATTTTCGCCAGCACCTCTTATAACCTAAACCCTAAACCTCCCGATAGAAACGAAATAAAGGTCGGTATTTTTCAAACGATTCCGAATCGGCTAAAGTTTGGTTTATATAGGTCACAGGAGTGACCATTACCTGTGACTGTGACTGTTCTGGTAAATCTCGCATGACATCTTCTTATGACTTTCATCACTTCCGTTACATAGGGCATGATTATTTACACTAATGCAAGAGAAGTAGCGCAATAACAGGTTTGATTAGCTTTCCAAGACAGTAAAAGTTCAAAAGTGAGAATTCAGATGGCGTTAAAGATTGTCCCCAAGCTGAGCTTTGTGCTGCATGATGCTGGGGTATTCATAAGGATTGTTGTAGCAAAGCGGAGACCATGATTTGGAGAACAGGGCAGCAATGATGATGATGCATTTTGGTTTCATTGACAACAAACCATTTGATCTCTAGTGATGCCATCGCCAATCTCGCCATCGGCTGACCAATGAGGCGATGATAATGTTGATGATGATAATAAAAAGCTATGGTGAGAACTGCATTAGCGATGAGAAGATTTAACTTCCAAAACTGCCAAGGTAATTCAGAACAACTTGTTCATCCAACTCCAGTAGATTCCACGAGAAAAAAACTCCGCAATAGCCTTCGGCAGTGTAACACATGGTGTAAATACCACTTCTTCCACATCTCTCCACCTCCTCCTCTCCAAATAATAACCGCCATCTTCACCACCACAGCAACAACGACGACAAGTCTGGGAACTGAGAGAGACGTAAGCTGGATCCACTTCAGGCTAACCCTGACATACTCTATAGATTAATTGGCTACACCAAACTTTCGATGTCACGAGTCAAGGACATTTTCAGACAATCACTCTTGGTGTTGTCCTTTAAATAGTAGCGTGGGATATCATCCTCTTTACAAGATAAACTCCATGGGGTGAGAAATGTTGAGGCCTGATTGCAATGCCAAAGGGAAATGGGAAGTGTGTTATAAAGAAGATCTTCAAGAGCGGTGCGGACGTGCCAGCAGTACCAGTGCCATAACAGAACATCACAGAAGTCGCAGTAATACCGCTCTGTTGTCCAGTTGCCGGCATGTGGTTACTGAGATCAACATAGGGAAATGATTCGAATCTCAATGACTGTCGTACATAAACCAATGACATGCCGAGAAGTCAACAATAATTTTTCTCTTACTGAATTTAGATCTGTGTCCCCTAGTTTTCGAAAAATCCGGTAAACAGACGTTGACTCCTCTGTTAAGTCAAGAAAAAAGCTTTATTGGATGAAATCTGAATGCATGTGTATATGTCACCAACTGGGGATCGAATTATACTGTCAGTCAAAAGATCTACAAATCGAAAATATCTGTCGCCAAAGTTTGTTTTATCGGCTTTTTAAAGATGATTGAAATATGCCTCACAATTACAAGAGGAGGAATTGTTCCCTCCTAGGTCTGTTTGTTTTGGATGATCAATTAAATATAGCCCAGGAGGAGCTATCAGAGAACTTTCCTGTAGGAGCAGGTGTTTAGCTGCTCACTGAACAAATAATACAAGAGAGGCAGATAAAGAGAAAGAGAAAGAAAGAGAGAGGGGAGAGAGAGAGATAGAGGGAGAGAGAAAGAGAGAAAGAAAGTGAGAGAGAGAGAGCGAGAGAGAGAGAGAGAGAGAGAGAGAGAGAGAGAGAGAGAGAGAGAGAGAGAGGAGGGGGAGAGAGAAAAGATGTTCTTGTCATGATCCACACAAAATACGGAGTTTAGGAAAAAATTTGCATTACCTTATTGGACTGATCCATACTTTGTGTGTGATTTGTTCCGTGATGTGAGAGAGGATATGTTAAATATCAAACCTATCGCCTTGGTGGCATTGTGTCTTACTGTCCATCTGACTCACGGGGACTTCTGAAAGACCATCGGGCTGGAGATCTGTGACGAAGCTTTCTATTGATAATCTTCCCACTAGCCTCATAAACAGCCTTGACCTCGCTCCTTAAACTTGATCCTAGGCCGGGAACTAAAGTTCCTCAAGTCCAAGTGATGGCGATGCCCTTCCATGTTTAGATTTTGGGACGGGAAATAGTTATAAAGAATTAAATCTTGATCTTGGTTACTTTCAAACAGCTGGAGTGTTGGGGTGAATGAAGAGTCGTTTTTCCAAAAACATGGGAATCAGTTTCTGACTGATTAGCAATAACACCATACAGCCTCCCTCCCTCACCTTCTGTCTGTTTGTCCGTCTGTCTATGTGTCTATTTGTCTGTCTGTATATCTCTCCCTTTCTCTCTCTCTCCCTCTCTCTCTCTCTCTCTCTCTCTCTCTCTCTCTCTCTCTTTCTCTCTCTCTGGTTTCAAACACCCCCATCTGTTCTCTTACATCACACAGACCCACCAAGTCACAATCATGGATATACACACAGTTTACTCTCTCAATTTTATATTTTGTTCGCGAGAATGGTGAATAAACGTTTTCTCTCTGCCTTTCTCTCTATGTCTTTCTCTATAATCTATCTTTCTACCGATCTACCTACCGTCGTCTTTAAGTTTCCAGGCTTCTTTTCATTATTTCCCACCTCTGTTTTTTACTGAATTTTACAATTAAATGTGTCTTTCTTTCTATCTATCTGCCTCTGTCATGATGTCTGTCTGCCTGGCTTTGAGTATGTATGCGTGTATGTGTATGGATGTGAATGTGTATCAACGCTTGTCTCTCTCTCTGTCTCTCTCTCTCTCTCTCTCTCTCTCTCTCTCTCTGTCTCTGTCTCTCTCTGTCTCTGTCTCTGTCTCTGTCTCTGTCTCTGTCTCTGTCTCTGTCTCTCTCTCTAGTCTATCTATTTATGTCCCTCTTAATCTTTTATTAATCCTTTATCCATCTCTCTCTCTTTCTCTCTCTCCCGCTCTCTCTTTCTCTGTATCATCTCCATCTTCTTTCTCCCAAAAATATATTGGTGTAACTGTGGAGAAATCTCCACCAATGTAGGTATGTGTTTATGTGTGTGTATGTGTGTGGGTGTATGAGTTAGCACGTTCGTAGATAGCAAAGAGTGCTAAGGTTTGGTGAGAAGGAGAGATGGAGGGAAAGAGGAGCTGAGGTGGGATACCTCTGTATGATAGCTGGACCAGATATCTCCCCTCAACAATTTAGCTGGGGAAACAAAGCTTATTGATTCTACTTGTCTTGTTTCAAGGGGGATTATTCTTCCAAGTTCGTCTTTTTTTTCACTTTCTCAGTTTTTAGGTAGGGGAGATCTAATCCTTTTCTTTATATTTTCTTGATTGTGGACTGATTTTCGTGTCCCTCGTTTACATGTTCTTTTTCTTATTCGTTTAAATACTTTATTGGTCTTCTCTGGGTTAGTCCAATACTCTGTTTTTCTTTTTTTTTTTTTTACATGTAATGATGTATTTGGCTATATCTATTTAATCTATCTGTAACTACCTTATCATAATTGTGTTTACGTATATAAATATAATATGTGTGTGTGTGTGTGAAAATTATCTCTATCTGTCCTTTTATATCTAATATTATCTATCTATCTTTAATATTTGACCAATTTGCATTATTATCAATCTATCAATTGGTCTTTGTCTCCTCTATGTACTTTTGACTGATAAATTATGTCCCAATTTTTTTTTCTTTCTCTCTCTCTCTCTCTCTTTCTCTCTCACACACACACACTCTTCCGCTCGCTCGTTTGCTTTCTCTTAGTCTCTGTTTCTCTCTCATGTTTTCAGTCTCTATCTCACTCAATAAATCTGTATTTTGTTTCTTTTTCAACTCTTACTTTCTTTCGTTCTTTTTTACTCTTTTCTCTCCTCTTCGTTTCCACTCCCTACACATACAAAACTTTATTTTTCTTTTTTCAAAATCTCTATCTTCCTGGGGCAAATGTATCTATCTCCATCGATTCTATCTCTGTCTATGTCTCCTTCATCATGTCTTCTGTCTGCCTAATGCCCCCTCCCCTCTCTGTCTCTCTCTCTCTCTCTCTCTCTCTCTCTCTCTCTCTCTCTTTCTCTCTCTCTCCCTCTCTATCTCTCTCTTTCTCTCTATGTATGTCTGCCTCCCCATTCTTCACCCATCCCCAACTACATCGGTTTTTTTACCATGATTTTTTTCAAAGTGCACCAAAGTCTTCATCAAGTGCAGATCCTACCTAAACGTATTAACACTAAACTTCTAGCTACTTTTGACGCACGCAATTTGCCATTCATCTGCCTATGATATTTTTTAGCTCTATGTCGGTCCATTTCGACCCTTGAAAAAAACAAAAATTCCCATTGATTTTTCAGGTTGGTTTTACTAACCTTGTAAGCACCTCGCCATTCACAACTCTATCTATATATCTATCTATCTAGATAGTTAGCTATCTTTCTATCTCTCTATCTATCTATCTATTTAACTATCTATCTATCTATCTATCTATCTATCTATCTATCTATCCATCTATCATTCTATCTAATTATATTTCTATCTATCTATCTATCTATCTGTCTATTTATCTATCTATCTATCTGTCTGTGTGTCTGTCTATCTATCTATCTCTCTATGTATCTATCAATCAATCTATGTATCTATCCATCTATCTTCTATCTATCTAACTAAATATCAATCTAACTATCCCTTTCAACCCAACATCTATCTGCCTGTCCATGCAGTAGTATTTATTTTATCTTGCTATCTGTATATCCAGGAATCTGCTTACTGTATTCCATCTCCAACATTGAGGACTTCAGACGTTTTATCTTGTCACGGAGAGTTTAAGAAAATCTCGCTAGAGAAGGTGATTCCCCAACAAAATGCCACATCTATATATCTGCTTAACTGAAACCTGACACAAATACAATAGTCAACTAAACTTGAAAATAATCACAATCTAACTATTCATTTATATGTTGGTTCAAAATGATGAAGCTATTTATTCTGGCAAGATAATGCAACTTTAAGCACTTCTTGTTCCTATATCTATAGCCCTATATTTAACGTTGAGACGGATCTATCTATCTATATCTATATATATATATATATATATATATATATATATAGATAGATAGATAGATAGAGAGAGAGAGAGAAGAGAAAGAGAGACAGAGACAGAGACAGAGAGACACAGAGACACACAGAGGGAGAGAGAGAGAGAGAGAGAGAGAGAGAGAGAGAGAGAGAGAGAGAGAGAGAGATGGCTTTGATATGGTATAGCACTCTCTGGAAGTTATTATTTGATCTTTTCTCGGCTCATAACCTGTTATATTCAAGACACACATGCCACGCCCACAATGGAGCACATTTTAACCACAGTCCCATAATTCACCTGTCACACTTTATCTACACGCTTGGGGAGGGGGGTGAGCGCTCGAAGTTTGTCTTGATAATACTGGACTAATGTCTTTTCTTATATATATATATATATATATATATATATATATATATATATATATATATATATATATATATATATATATTCACCCCCCCCCAAGCGTGTATATAAAATGTGACAGTTTTTTATATATATATATA
This sequence comes from Elysia crispata, assembly GCA_033675545.1. NCBI lineage: Eukaryota > Metazoa > Mollusca > Gastropoda > Plakobranchidae > Elysia > Elysia crispata. The sequence continues at coordinate 127,693 of JAWDGP010000708.1, forward strand.
TATATATATATATATATATATATATATATATTTACCTATCTGTATATTTCGGTTTATTCGAAGTTTAGTTTTTTTTTAGTTTAATCTAGCTGTTTTAAAGATTGTTTGATAAACCATTCACCATAGCTAACTCTTATGCCATATAAAAATTATTATGTATATCCCAGAATATTATATAAGACAGGGCGAACCTGAAGCAGATGAAGGTGAATTTTAAACCAGATTATTTCCTACCGCAAACAGCTCATCTCACCATCTTGTCGACAGACTTGGGCTGAACATGGTTCCTCCAGATACTGGAACCCTTCACCCGGAGGGGCTCCACTTAGAATGTAAGGCCCTGGAACAAGGGCGAAGAACTCTTCCCAATAAACAAACAGGCTGGAAACAGGCGGGGACAACCAGGGGCAAACCACTCTGGATTGATTTGTTCTTCTATTTGTCGAAAGTCTTGGAGTAACTTGCGCTTCAACAATTCATTGCAGATTAAAACTGGGTTGAATCTTTTAGTGTCACTATTTACAAACAGTTGACAGTCATTCTGCTTTAAACTGAAAACCGAGCTTTGCACTAGGACCAGAAAAACTATACACGATTCTCCGGTCTGATATAAGTTGTGATATCTTGAGGTCTTGCTGATTAGTGTTTACCCAATGGCGTTTGTCATAAACTCTGTGGAAGGCAAAGATAGACGTATTTCAGATGTCTAAGGGCTCCGGAGAAAAGAGACGGGGCTCAGTGAAGGTTGACCTGAATGATGAAAAGTATTGTGGTAGGGCCAGCCATGGGCTTGATTGTTCCCATTATGATTGTATGACTTGCATTCTGTGTCCCTGTTGATTAGAACAGGTGTTAGCTGTGAGAAACTGGTGATTTAGATGAAAAAAAAAAAGTTGTATATACTTTCTGTCGACATTTCTCTCTCTCTCTCTCTCTCTCTCTCTCTCTCTCTCTCTCTCTCTCTCTCATTCTCTCTCATTCTCTCTCTGTCATTCTCTCTTTCTCTATCTATCTCTCTATCAGTCCAACTCACTCTTCCTCGGTTCTCATACCTTTAAGTTCAACCATAATTTCTCACATAGAGCTCCTTATGTTTTACCTCTCAAAAGACTCCAACAATATTCTCAACGCCACAGTTTTTCCCACAAAACTCACCACCAAAGAAACAGCGTATAATCTTAAACCATTAGCCCTCAGCACTCATTCAAAAACCAACAAATCTCTTAAAACAAGATAATTTACTTTTACCGTTTACTGCTACTTCTAAACCTCCACGTCTCAATCTCCAGCCAACAACTTTTAACCTATTTCCCTCATAGCCTTTAACCCCTCACTCTCAACGCCCAACCTATGACCTCTAAACTCTCACCTTTCAACTTCCAGCCAACAGCTTTCAACTCCCGACCCATATCCCTCATGGCCTTTCACCCTTCACTCTTAATGTCTAACCTATGACCTCTAAACCCTCACTTCTCAACTTCCAGCCAACAGCTTACAACTCCTGACCCATATCCCTTACGGCCTTTCACCCCTGACTCTTGACCTACAAAAACGTCCGGCCTAGAACTTTCACCTCTAACCCCTCACCCCCTCACTCTTTACGCATCGCACTCCATCACTCACTCCAGCAGCACGACTTCTCCGCCAAATCGAGACGAAACAGTTCGAAGTAAATTATAATTTCTTCTGATTAGAAATCTTTCTCTCATGACGCTCTGCACCTTGTGTCGCCCCCTTCCCCACACTGACAGGTCTGCAGCAATTACCGCAATCTTCTAGCCGAGCAACGCCTCCTGTGTTTGTCACACGCTGAGCCAGGCCTGGCATCTCTGGGTGTTAAATCTTTGATGTAATTTAGTTTTTTTTTTTTTCCTTCTTCAGATCGCTCACATTATCCCTAGTCTAAACCGCGGCTTGTAATTATATCAAACTATTGATTGAAAGCCTAGAATCCTTAACAAGTACTACGGGCCTTTTCCGTTTTAATTTGTGGTTGGGTATATGTTCTTGGATTTATTCAAATAATGTGGGGTTTTTTTTTTGCCAGAGTTTGACAAGCTTAAGCTAATGTTTTCTTCCTTAAAGCTCTGTTCTTTAATTAAAAGCAAGATCGAATTATACTTGAAACTTTTCTTTTTTTTTTCCTTGCTGGATACTGAAAAAAAAATTCTCTTGCAATACTTGTGGGGCTGTCTTCGTACTTCCTTCCTTTACTTTTTTTTTCTCTACCTGTTAATCATTTTTTTTTCTGTCTGTCTGTCTGTCTGTGTCTCTCTCTCTCTCTGTCTCTCTCTGTCTCTCTGTCTCTGTCTCTCTCTCCCTCTTTGTCTTTCTTTTTGCCTTTATCTGATTCTCGGTTTGTAGGGTATTATTGCTGTTTTTCTGTTTCTCTTTCTCTCCCGCCTTTCTTTCAGCTCCTTCTTTCCTCTATTGTTCACAGATTTCCTCTTTTATATTTCTTTTTGTTGAATTAATTATCTTTTTCTTTACGTTGAAGATTTTGTTTTAGGATTACCCCGTCTGTCTGGGAATTATTTACTTGCATATTACAATAGTAACCGACAATTTCTTTTAGTTTCCGTTATTATTATTATTATTATTATTATTATTATTATTATTATTATTATTATTATTATTATTATTATTATTATTATTATTATTATTATTATTATTATTATTATTATTATTATTATTATTATTATTATTATTATTATTATTATTATTATTATTATTATTATTATTATTATTATTATTATTATTATTATTATTATTATTATTATTATTACTATTATTATTATTATCATCATCATTATTATTATTATTATTATTATTATTATTATTATTATTATTATTATTATTATTATTATTATTATTATTATTATTATTATCATTATCATTATTATTAATATTGTTTTTTTTTTTTCATTATTAGTATTGTTTTTATTACAACAACTGTTTTTTTTTTTATTATCAACAGTTTATTGTTGACACTTTAGTTGTTGCTGTTATCTTCCTTTTGTTATTATCCAACACTATATTCTTGCGAATGCTGTTAGTTTAACAAACATATACACAAAAAATAATTTCCCCCGTATTTAACTCGAGCTTTCAAAAAGTCTCTACTGGTTTTTTTTTTTTTTTTTTTTTGGGGGGGGGGGGGGGGGGGGGGTTCTTTTCAAATATTTTTCCACCAATGCTCGGTGTAATTACCTTAATAACTTGAGCCACCCTTAACACCTGAGCGTGCTGGCTGCCTGCGCCTGTCTGACCTGACTGTTGTGCATCCTGCCGTCAGCCCGCACGATGGATGCTGGTGACAGCATGTTTCCTCGGTACACGCACTCGTCCTGGGAGTTCAGATGCAGCTGAAACTGATGCTTTTGATGTTGGTCAGACTTAAGTTGGAGGCTCAATTTCTCTCAGAAGATTTATTCGTCCGACGACTTAGCACGGAGGGTCTAGACTTAGCACCAACCACTGTGTGATCATGCACGACTATGTAGTGATACCGTAAAATCACAAAGGGCCATACGATAGCTTCTTAGATTTTTTAACAGTTGTTTCTTTTATTGTTGGCGGTTAAGATACTGGTTGTCAATGGTCAGATTAATTCATTGAAGATTGATATTGCCGTATCGGGCAGCTCGAAGGCCGCAGATAAAATTTTTTCAAAGTTTTGATCAATTCTGGTCATTTTAGTTTTTTGGTCATGTCTTTTTAAACAAAAGTATAAATACAGTGTTGGAATACACCACAATTGTCGAAAAATGTCTTTTTGGTTACAGACTATACTGAAAAAAATTCATTTTCACCTTTTAAAACGCGGAAAAAAAATGATTCAAACTGGCTATTTTTACCCACTGAAAAGTCTAATTGGCACATGTTTTCTGTGTGAGATACTGTGGCAACCCAGCTTTTGTTAGACAAAACTTTGATTTATTAAATGTTGGCGATGACTGAGCAACACCATCTACAGTTGATCAAAGTCTATGAATAATTATGCTTCTTTATTTGGAAATGTTGATAGCGAGAAGATATTGTCCGAAAAAAGTTAACTTTCAAACAAACCGGCGCTTTTCCCAATTCATGCCTTTCCCATCAAAAGATGCCACTGATGGTGTTAAAAAAAAAAAGAATGAAAACAAAGAAAGTGAGGTTTCCCTTCAAAATACAGCAAACCATTGTCTTGACGAGTAGATCCTACTGTAAGAAAAATGAAACACTGGGGATTTCACGACATCAAACTTGTTAAGTTTGAAAGTGCTTCCTTCTGAGATCACTTATCGTCTGGATTTGGGATGAGAAGGAAAAGAAGATTAAAATGATGTACTATTGATCTGTGCAATAGTTAAAATGCTGTGGTTTTCTTGTACTCACTCATTAAATAAAAAAAAAAAAAAAAAAAAAAAAAAAAAAAAAAAACTTTACATGTTCGACTCCCAATGATGCTATATAGAGCAGTCTAAACATTGCCGCTCCCAATAAAGGTTTATACAGCGGCCTCTTCATACAAGTGCAGCTCCAAATAACGTTTTATAAAACGGCCTCTTCAAACAAGTGTAGCTCCATATGACGTTATATACAGCGGCCTCTTCATGCAAGTGCAGCTCCCAATAACGTTATATAGAGCGACCTCTTCATACAAGTGCAGCTCCCAATAACGTCATATAGAGCGACCTCTTCATACAAGTATAGCTCCCAATAACGTCATATAGAGCGACCTCTTCATACAAGTGTAGCTCCCAATTACGTTATATAGAGCGGCCTCTACATACAAGTGTAGCTCCCAATAACGTTATATAGAGCGACCTCTTCATACAAGTGTAGCTCCCAATGACGTTATATAGAGCGGCCTCTACATACAAGTGTAGCTCCCAATGACGTTATATAGAGCGGCCTCTACATACAAGTGTAGCTCCCAATGACGTTATATAGAGCAGCCTCTTCATACAAGTGTAGCTCCCAATGACGTTATATAGAGCGGCCTCTTCATACAAGTGTAGCTCCCAATGACGTTATATAGAGCGGCCTCTACATACAAGTGCAGCTCCCATTGACGTTATATAGAGCGGCCTCTACATACAAGTGCAGTTCCCATTGACGTTATATAGAGCGGCCTCTACATACAAGTGTAGCTCCCAATGACGTTATATAGAGCGGCCTCTACATACAAGTGTAACTCCCAATGACGTTACATAGATTGGCCCTTTCATAGAAGTGCATCTCACAATGACGTTATATTCAGCGATTCCTACAAGTGCAGCTCACAATGACGTTATATACTGCGGTTCCTACAAGTGAATCTCACAATGACGTTTTATACAGCGGTTCCTACAAGTGCAGTTCACAATAACGTTATATACAGCGGTTCCTACAAGTGCATCTCACAATGACGTTATATACAGCGGTTCCTACAAGTGCAGTTCACAATGACGTTATATACAGTGGTTCCTACAATTGCAGCTCACAATGACGCTATATACAGCGGTTCCTACAAGTGCAGCTCACAATGACGTTATATACAGCGGTTCCTACAAGTGCATCTCACAATGACGTTATATTCAGCGGTTCCTACAAGTGAATCTCACAATGACGTTATATACAGCGGTTCCTACAAGTGAATCTCACAATGACGTTATATACATCGGTTCCTACAAGTGAATCTCACAATGACGTTATATTCAGCGGTTCCTACAAGTGAATCTCACAATGACGTTATATAGAGCGGTTCCTACAAGTGCAGCTCACAATGACGTTATATACAGCGGTTCCTACAAGTGAATCTCACAATGACGTTATATAGAGCGGTTCTTACAAGTGCATCTCACAATGACGTTATATACAGCGGTTCCTACAAGTGAATCTCACAATGACGTTAGAGCGGCCTCCATAAAATTTCGTTCTTTTACATCTCCTACACAAAGCCGCGCTCTCGAAATGAGGCTTTTTCATTCTAAGAGCAAAAGAACATAACATTCAAGAAGATCAGTAAACATTGTTGTGATACTGTATGTGTGTAGCTCGGGCTAACCTATATACTCCGTCAAAGACCCTCCTAACATTAGGCTACATAGATTGATGGTTGTTGTCACTTCTGGTCTAAACACGGCCTGTCTTGTTTTGACTGTCACTAGCAGAACCTTCGCGCTTAGCAGGAAAAAAAGCAGAAACAAGTTTAGTGTCCCTGTATCAAATCGCTGTTTATGATTTCACTGTCTCTGGAGTTCTTTCTTTCTCTGTTTATCTTGTTTGTATTCTGTTTAGTACAAAATAATTAAATTTTACCGTCGATCCTATCCATGGCTGTGATCTGCTACCTTAAGTGATAGGTGATAATTCTTTTTTACTGCTTATATCTTTACTGTTTGTTACCCTGCCTGATGACGTTTGTTTCTTCGTAATAATTTGACCGGATTTTTAAAAAATGTTTAAATCTGCAACACTTTACTTTTTATTATTATTATTATTATTATTATTATTATTATTATTATTATTATTATTATTATTATTATTATTATTATTATTATTATTATTATTATTATTATTATTATAAAATAATAGTTGCACTGCTTTGTTTCAATACTTGACTCTGAAAAAAATTTAGGCTCCATGGAGACTGATATAAAGTGTCTGTAGTAGTAATACAAATTTAGATGAATATATATATATTCCTTTCCCCTATTTTTGCTTTAAACATTTGAATTGAATTTTTTTAGTAATTTTATATTCTATACATTTGTTCAAAGGGCTTCTAAGAAAGAAAGAGGGACAGGTAGAGATAGACAGATAGTGAGTGGGAGAGCAGAGATAGATACATAGATAGTGAGAGAGACTGGGAGAGACTGATTGAGTAGATCAGAAATGTAAGGGAGGGGGGGAGGGGGGGGGGATGAATAAGTTACAGTTTCATTTGACCTGGGGTGGTGTATCTCCAGCTCTAACCTTGATCAGTCTTCAATGCGTTACGAACATTAATCATAAGTATAAAAGTACAAAATTGTGCTAGATCAAGAACAGTATCGGCATCTGTTTTGAATGTTCACATGTTTTGTTCAAACACAATGACGTCTGTGTGTGTGTGTGTATATGTGTGGGTGGAACCAGATGAGGGTGACGTGGGTTGCCTTCTCTTGCTTCCTTGTTTTCTTTATGAAGCTATCTATGTTTCACAACACCGTGTCATTGGAATCAATCACACAGACACAAGGAAGTCGATCTTGCACTATTGAGGTAGATTACATTTTCGTTGACTGGGTTTCTTTCCTTACTTTCGTTTTTTAACCCGTTATTTAATTTTTGATCTAGGCAATATTTCTTAATAAAAGTCACGACATAGACACAGTTGAGATTTCACCACGGAAGATTTCTTCTTCTTCATGTACGATGGAACTGTTCTTGACATCAATGCTGTGTGTGTGTAGGAGCAGTAAATACAATTATAGTTCTGGATACTTGGAACAGGAAGTATATGAAATTCTGGATTTATCTTGTGTTATTTTATTGATTATGGACATCTTGAACATCCCCATATTATAGCGAAACAATCTTTTTCTTTTTCTTTTTCTTTTTTTTTTTTTTAAATTTACTCGCGCTGACTTTGCAAGCTTAATTAGAAAGGTAGAGTTTCGTGTTGACATTTTAGAAATTGAGAAGCTGGCCATAGTCTCTATAAAGAGGTGCAAGTTATGCATACATTTCTTTTTTGTTCAACTATTTTTTTTTTATAAACTTCTGCTACTGAACTGTAGACAGTAATTGTCAGAAGGATGGAAAATAAGACCTGCATTTTGACCGATATAGAAGCTTTGAAGTTATTAGAAATATCCAGGTGTTTTAGTGACCTCTGCATGTAGCGGAAGTGCAAGTGACTCCTTGTATCCTAAAGAAGACCAGATTTCAACTAGTCACGTGATCTCACTTAGCGGCTTTTTATATACTGCGGGAAACAATTTGTTGAATTCTGTGGATACCTTCAGTCCAAAGGGCACAAACAGCAGTTGCTCAAATGCATGTTATATAATTATCAAAATGCAACTTCCGACGTGGGAACCATGAGAGCGAGTCTGTGTTATGAAATTGTTCTGTGAGCTTAAGGGATGTATATGAACGAGAACACGATATAAATTAGAGGGGAATATGAAAGTGAATAAATTTAGGTACTTTCAGGAGTCGTTCTCTCGTCTTCTTTTACTTTCATAAATAGTTCACAGTTTTTGTAGACATTTATAACTGCGTAAGTGTACAATACCACGAACTAATGTTTTGAGAAAAGAAACTCTGCGAAAATTAGGCTTTGTTGGTTTCAGTTTAAAATATGTCAGGCAATGCACCATGTTTAAGACAATTTTGTGATTAGACTAAAAACTGTCTCAGTCAAAGACATCCAACATATTCTTCACTGAACAAGTACTTGTGAAGGTCAAAACTACGACCTTGACCCACTTCTTTCATGAAACCTATCTGACGGCAGTTGAGGCCGACATTACAAGTTGAACCAGGTAAGAAAGATGTGATGTCATCGCTGGTTCTAAACAAGCTTTAAACGATAGGGCATAGACGCCGTCATTTCTGAGTCGCACTCTTGTCTACATCATATAAGTATTGATTTCAAATAGTTCAACCCTTTAAATATAATTATACCTGCACCTAACTTTGCTGCAGTGCGGGATTACGCAATAAACTGTATAGAAACAATAACCAAGCGTGGCTAAGGAGAAATAGGGCAACTTCATTCTCCCCATCTATTTTCAACCAAATATGTCAATTTGATTAACACAATGTAAAACTACACACACACACACACACACACACAAGTGAGCATCCCTAGCTCTTGCATAGTTTCACATGGGCATTACCTTCCTTGACATCTATCTACATTATGCTTCTCATTGTTTTCCTATCACTGTCACATGACTCTCTTTAAAATTAGTGCCTCTTAAGTAAGAGTCCTCTGAAAGTTATAACAATTATAGAGAAGTAATTTTGAACAATAGTGAACTTGATCTGGTTTTTTTTTAACCTTTTTCAAAGTGGATTATCTGGTTCACAAAAATCACGGGAAATCCTGTACAGCTCTGCAAACCTTGTTTTTGTTTTTTGTTTTTTTCTGTGGGCTGGAGTTAATAGGTTGGAAATAGGAGGCTGGGGACATCTTATAAATTGGCAAAGCACAGAATAAGTTTATTTCCTCTGTTTAAAGTCTTCATTCAGAGTCCAAAATAGCAAGCGTTGGTTTACCTAATAAACGGAAGGAGAATATCACTAGACATTTGCAATGCACTACTTTGCGTCACTGTCAAGGATTTCTTTCTTAGGGTAGAGCGCTTGCCCAGAGATCTGCATGGGGGATTCTTCTCGGCCTCAAACCCTAGGCTGTCCAGCTTTTTGTCTAGATCGCTCTTCTTTACAAAAGTTTTGTTTCGTATTTTTAGAGAGAGAGAGAGAGAGAGAGAGAGAGAGAGAGAGAGAGAGAGAGAGAGAGAGAGAGAGAGAGACAGAGAGACAGAGAGACAGAGAGACAGAGAGACAGAGACAGAGACAGAGACAGAGAGACAGACAGACAGACAGACAGACAGACAGACAGACAGACAGATAGATAAGAGAGACACAGAGAGAGACAGAGGCAGACAGACTGACAGAGAGAAAGAGAGAGAAGAGACAAGGACAGAAAGAGAGAGAGAGGGGGACAGATAAGCAGACAGATACATAGACAGACAAAAAGATAGAGCAAAATGGGGACATGAATATCCAGACTAATAGAGTTAGGAAGACAGACTGGAAAACAGGCAGGCAAACAAACAGACTGACAGACAGACAGACAGAAAGACGAGCAGAGAAAATTACACGCACTACAGTATAGATATGAGAGAAGGCAAGAGAAAGCTAGAGAATCTCTCCAGCCAACTCACGCGCTCTCTTCTCTGTGAGGGCACACTGGAGGAGAAAATAAACAAAAGTTTTAGGGTCCCTTCCTACTCGCACAGAGCTTCGTGGTCTACAGTTCAGGCTGCTCGGGCCTTAGATCACATACAAAGGGAATCAGGCATCTCTCGCATGATGCTTGCCACATGTGGCTCTATGTGGCTACGTGATGTGCGAAAATAAGAATTATTTGATTCTTTTTTTATACCCAGTGGACGTCTCCTAAGTCATTGTATAAAATTACTGGCAGGAAGAAAAGAAAGGGGTGTGGATGGGGAGGGAGGGGGGAGGGGGTGTATGGAGATACGGGTTGAGTAGAGTACAGTATAGTAGACTATTGCTTCAAAGGAGTTGTTTTTTTTTTTTCTTTTTTTTTCCTTCGAGTTAACTTTGAGTCTAGAAATTTTTTAGTGGTAAACAATTCAAGATAGTTTAAATATAAAGGGAAGATAATAAAATGGAAAGATATGGTCTAGAAAGTATATGACTGGGATAAAAATTTTTGTTTCATGGTCGCAGTAAATATAGATGATGAGTTCGAAGGATCAAAGGAAGAAAGGAGTCGGATAGAAGGTCTTGGAGAAGAGGATCGATATGAGGAGAGAGAGAGGAACAGAAAAACAAAGAGATAAAGAAAAAGGGAAAGAGAGACAGAAAAATAAGGAGAGAAAATAGAGACGAAAAAAGAGACAGAAAGAGAGAAAGAGAGAGAGAAAGAAAGAAAGAGAGAGAGAGAGAGAGAGAGAGAGAGAGAGAGAGAGAGAGAGAGAGAGAGAGAGAGAGAGAGAGAGAGAGAGAGAGAGACTAAAAGAGATATAGACAAACACAAAAAACTCTATATTCCTTAGTTTCAGGCACATAAAGAAGAGATAAAGGCAAGGCATGAGAGATTGTCACTAATCTAAAAATATAACTTAGGGTTATAATGATGCATTTAATGTGATACTTGGTTTTGGGTAAAATAGAATTGCATCACTTTTACTGGTATCTGACAAACCAGTTGAAGGAGACAAAGGGAGTTTTCAAAAGAAAATGATGATTATATTCACCGTGTTATGTTCTTTAATCAAATTAAAGATTTTGCAAATATTGTGCCACAGTATGATTTTAAGACATATCGGCGACTAGACAAATGCTTGGATGAATATCACCAACAGCTTTATTCGTAAACTTATGCCTGATAATTATTTCTCGTTTCCTTTCACCACAATGTCAGTATTTTTTTTTTTTTTTTTTTTTGACGTCACTGACATTAGTTCGATGGAGAAAGCTTTTTCCCAGGCCATCAGGTTCGCCAATGACATAATGGAAGAGACGATAATTTCATAGAGGTGCTCGCCGGCAAAAAGCCATACTTGCTAGCATCTCTGTGGGTGTTTGAGGCTGGAGCTAGGGGGTGGGAGGCTGGCCGGGAGTGGTTGTCTCTAGGATCGACCATGATACGCCTGAGGTTCCACATTGATGGTGAGGGAGGTTGAAAGAGGTACAAATTTAATCCGTCTCTTGTCAATCAGTGGTTTATGTGCTTGGAATAATCGTAAGGGGGTGGGGAGGGGGGGCGGGGGGCAAAAGAGACACAGAGAGAGAGAGAGAGAGAGAGAGAGAGAGAGAGAGAGAGAGAGAAAGAGAGAGAGAGAGAGAGAGAGAGAGAGAGAGAGAGAGAGAGAGAGAGAGAGAGAGAGAGAGAGAGAGAGAGAGAGAGAGAGAGAGAGAGAGAGAGAGGACGGTACAGGATAGCAGGAATGAGGTATGATGAGAGATACGTGAAAAATTAGGGTGAAGAGAGGGGAGCGAAAGAAAAAAAAAGTGATGAATATTGAGAGAAATGGTAGAAAAAGGATAAAATGAGAGAGGGGGAGAGAGTTTGAAAGAGAGAGAGAGAGAGAGAGAGAGAGAGAGAGAGAGAGAGAGAGAGAGAGAAAGAGAGAGGGAGAGAGACAGACACAGAGACGCATGGTAGAGAAAGATAAGGCGAGAGATAAGAGTAAACAACACAGAAACATGGGCTTGCTGGGTGTAGTTTCTTGTTAAGTAATAACATTGCAGGTGTGATGGTGTGATGTAAAACATTCTAGCTCAAAGAAAGATCCTTCTGATGCATTTTGCTGTGAAGACATGTTTCCTCCTCTCGTAGACCTTTAGATTGTTCCGATAAAATCTATTTTTTTTACTCGAGTAATATTTTAACTCAAAGCAAACGTCTCGAAATTCCTGTGTAAGTGATCATCTTTAACCACATTCACCAAAGCTCTTCGGTTAAAAACGAAACAAAAATAATAATAAATAGATTAAGCGATTATTGAAAATACAAAGCCTGCACACGTAACATTGAAAATTGACTTTTATTCATTGCGCAGCGAATTTTCCTCAAACGTTTTTGCCAGTTC
>JAWDGP010000708.1:145000-192500 GCA_033675545.1 Elysia crispata
GTTTTAATAATTCCCCCCCAAAAAGAAAAAAAATTAATAATAATAATAATTATAACACAAAGGTAAATGGTACTTTTATCTTTTGTGTGCTGTTAAAAGATGGTTACAAATCTATGGAGTAAAGAGGAATGATAGCAGACAAAATTGTGGATTTGTATGTGGAAAGCCATTCAAAAAAAAAAAAGACCTATCAAAGCGTAGGTATATAACCAAAAATTATAGATTGCAGATTCGCTGGTGGATCAATAGATAGGAAGACAGAACAGTTTCAAGGGAAAATTACAGGTGAGAAAGGGACCACAATATATCTGAGACAGATAATTGCAGAGAAAATAATGAGTGAGTGAGTGAGAGAGAGAGAGAGAGAGAGAGAGAGAGAGAGAGAGAGAGAGAGAGAGAGAGAGAGAGAGAGAGAGAGAGAGATACAGAAAGAGTAAGAGACAAAGGCAGAGACAAAGGGAAAATGGAATAAAGAATTTTTTTCGCTGATTGCGGAAGAACTGTCTATTTGGAACAAGATCCCCCACGCTCCCATTCCACCGCATTATTGATATGTCGTTTTATGAATGGACTGAAAATATCGAAGATGGGATTACCCACTGACCAGATTTAGGACCAAGTAACTGTTGATATTTAAACAAACAAAATGTGATCAGTGGTCTCCCCTTAGGGTCAAGGGGAGAGCAAACACGAGTAATGAAGAATTTTGAAGGTGAAACGGTTTGAGGCGGTGCGAGGAGTGGAGATAGGGAGAGAGAGAGGAGGGAGTAATGAAGGGGTCGAGGAGGAGAATCTCGAATAATGTTGTTATTTGTTGTGCGTTAAGACAAAGAGGAGAGAGGTAGGGGAAAAGGTAGGGGGGAGGGGGGAATGAGATAATGGCTGTTTTGTTAATTGGCATCATAATAGTTTAGCAATAGAGGGAGATGGAGGCGGACAGAGACAAAGGATATTGAGGAGGAGGAAGAGGAGGAGGATCTATGTGGGTGTAGAGCCAGGGTTCTACAGAGCTGTGGAGTATTGGAAAAGGCTAGAGAGAGAGAGGAATGCCTGGTTTGCAGAGGTGACAAGAATCATTCCAAAGTTCAAGTCACCAGTTGCCCTCGCAACTACTTGGTTTTCCCTAACTAATTCCAGTTTTCTTTTTTCCCCCCTTCAGCGCTTTATCTCATTTTCTTAAGGTCGCCTAAGTTTGAAGAGTTTCTTTCATCCACACAGCTTCAAGCACTCGTTTTCTTTATGAACTTTTTTGTTTGGCTGACTTTTTTCTTTCTTTGTTTTTCTTGTCCAATTTGTCCATCGTTAAAAGTTTAGACTGTTTAAAACCGCAGAAGCTCTGGGATCAGGAGGGCAGTTGAGCGACAGTTTTTGACCAGGTCTGTTCAAACAGTGCTTCAGACCTGTAGGTTGCTGGTCACTCAACATCAGCTGAGGTTGGTTTGTCCTGGTCAGTCACCTGAGTGTCCCTGGTCAGGTGGCGGTACCTGCATTGGAGTGGTTGCTGGTGAACTCCTGGCTACATGATCGACAACAGTCTTCCCTACTAATTATACGCTGCAGTTAAAATCGTTTTAACTCTTAAGATTCTGTGACTTGGCCACCTTGTATGTTATACTGGAGATATAATTGGTCTACCAGCTCGACACACAAAGAGGATTTATCCACTGATTAAACTTTCTGCCAAGTTGTGATGACCACTATCTGTTGGAGTTCTTATGCTTCTAAATACTTACTCCAACGAATTCCGCCCTCTTCGATCGATGAGGAATTCTGATCGTGATTATTAATTTCATGGTTATAAAAAAAAATAGATAAACAAACGCTGTTATGATGATTTAAAGAAAAAAAATTGTTTGCTCAAGAATTTTTTGTGTACCCTTTGGTGAGGATATAATTATATAATATTTCACATACATTTTCTGTTTCTCGACTGGACATCCAAAACGACCGCACGTTTGTTATTTCCAGCATCTGTGACCCAGGGTTCACATACATGATGGCGTTAGACTGAGTTCTGTAAGAATCTTGACTTTGTTAGTATTTTCCGCAGAGTTGCAAGTCCTCAGGATCATCAGATCAAATGGTTCTATATAATACACTAACTTTTCATTTGATATGAACTTAAAAATAATATCTCTATTTTTTGAATACTTGTGACTCCCAAGTTTGTGCCAAGCACATTTTTATGTACAAATAAAACCCGAACAACACAAAAAATAAACAAAAACGGTAGGCTTCCTATAGTGAGAGCACTGTGGACATCATGAGTAAAGCATCTATCAATTTTATCTGCATCGAACCTTGTCGAATGTAAGAACTGACGACACCTTCTACTATCAAGAACTATTCAATCTGACCATTATGTTGACCCTATCCTCCGCCCTAACCGGACACCGGTCAACTTACTCCGCCTCCACAGCAACATCAGTGGGCAGCAGTTGTGGTTTCGACCAGGGCATCACCTCAGCCACCAGGGAACGGTTTTACGGTATGTGAGTCCCTCTTGTCACTACTGTCACTGTTACACTCAGTAACATAAAGAAGCACGCACTGGCAAACAAATTAAAACCCTTCCTCTATTGTCTTTCAAACGGACCTTCAAATTTTACGTCAAGAAACACTTTCACGTAATGCACCGAAATTATGAATACGCGATGTTCACAATCAATAAAAAATCATTTTAATTGTTTTATCATATTATTTTTTTTTTATTTTGATATGGTCACAATAATTATGATAATGATTGAGAAGCACAATGTTGCCTGCATACGATTTAAACCACACAAGCCACATAATATACTCACTCGCCGATTGAGTCCAATAAATCATTACATAAAAGATTGATTCAGTTTACCTTTATACGAATTTGGTAGGCCGGATACCCCATAAGTATCAGTTATAATTATTTCACACATTGGAATATTATGTTGCTTTTGTTATATTTTTTCAATTTATACTGTTATTCGTTTATATTATTATTATTATTATTATTATTATTATTATTATTATTATTATTATTATTATTATTATTATTATTATTATTATTATTATTATTATTATTATTATTATTATTATTATTATTATTATTATTATTATCATCATTATTATTATTATTACTATTATATTATCATCATCATCATTATTATTATTATTATTATTATTATTATTATTATTATTATTATTATTATTATTACTATTATCATTATTATCATCATCATCATCATCATCATCATCATCATCATCATCATCATCATCATCATACGCCCTCGTCCTAAAATTGTTGCCACACGTGTTTGTGTCACTCAGTACTTTCATTCCAAAAGTAATGCTTTGAATACTATGAAATGCATGAAGTCTAAATAAAGTCTACGTACTTTAAAAGTAAAACCTGAAGACAGTATTGTTTTGCCCAGTTCACAATTCGCATTGAAGCGTACGCTGTGAGATAGAAGCATTTCTCAATCCCAAATTGTGGTCTCCATTCAAGGATTATATATATATACTTATCTATCTATCTATCTATCTATCTATATGTATATATGTATATATATATGTGTGTGTATGTAAAATCCTTGCCTTTAAAACGTCTATCTATCAATTCTAAGCGCTGCTTCTCCTAAAAAATATATATAAAATAATAATAATAATAATAATAATAATAGTAATAATAATAATAATATTAATAATATATGATGTTGTGATGGTGAAGTCTTCCAACCGAAAGTGTTTATTCTGAACCCAAGGGATTCTCGCCATGTGACAAAGCTTATTCAATGTGGGTAGTTGATACATCCGAACTCTACATCGTCCTTCTTATAAATAAAAAAAAAAAAACAAAGAAAGAACGAAATAAAAGATTGGATATCGTCTTTTGATATTTCTATAGGAGAAGGAATGACTTGATTAATATAAATTTGAAAAAAAAAAAAACAATATCAGATGGACAAATAAAAGAGTGTCACAATCAAAATTGAAGGACTGAGAGGGTAAAAACTGATTCGGTGTAATTTACACAACAGGTTTATGATACCGTGCCAATGACTCTTCTTGCGACCTAAAAAAAAACAAAAGCCTATGTTGGTCTATATCGTTTTAACATTCAAAAATAAAATAAAATAAAAAAAGAACAAAATAATGATCTTCCTTTGCGACCCTGGAGGTTGTTTGCACTTACTTCTGCATAAGAGAGGGAAAATTAATGTGCAAATCTCTGAGTAAATGGTAGATCAGAGAATGAAATGACTTTCATCAATTTTTATATTTGTTTTGTTTTTGCTGCTTTTATCTTAGAGTATTACCGTATTATGATCGGCATGTGCTTAGCTTTATTTGAAGAGCGCAGAGCTAGAATTTTTTACTACTCACAAATGACTAAGTAAATATAGAAAAGTATTTTCAGTAAATTATTTTATGGCGTTATCGATACTAATTTATTTGACGGTGAGGTTCATGACTTAGTGAGATGTTTGCCCAAAAATGTAATAGCTTTTTTGACAGAACATACAGAAATGTATAAATATGTGTTGGAGAGAGAGAGAGAGAGAGAGAGAGAGAGAGAGAGAGAGAGAGAGAGAGAGAGAGAGAGAGAGCGGTAGGGATAGATAGATAGATAGATGGATAGATAGATAGATAGATAGAGAGATAGATAGAGAGATAGAGATAGATAGATGGAAAGATAGATAGATAAGATATATAGATAGAGATAGATAGATAGATAGATAGATAGAGAGAGAGAGAGAGAGAGAGAGAGAGAGAGAGAGAGAGAGAGAGAGAGAGAGAGAGAGAGAGAGAGAGTGAAATGGAGGAACAGATATTTGGTATTTCATTTTTTGTTGTTGTTTTTTCTTAATCATTGTTATACTTTTTGTCATCATTTACTGTAATTTCACCCTCTATGTGCATCGCGTTAATGTAAGAACTATGGTTGTGAAAGATTTCTAGATACAAGAAACCTGTCTTTTGTCAGTACCCTTGTGATCTGGTGAGAAATAAAAGAGAGAGAGAGAGAGAGAGAGAGAGAGAGAGAGAGAGAGAGAGAGAGAGAGAGAGAGAGAGAGAGAGAGAGAGAGAGAGAGAGAGAGAGAGAACGAGATAGAGAAAGAGAGAGAGTTAAAGCACCACCGACTGAGACAAGGGAAACAACCGTGTTTTTCCTCGCGGCAGGCGTCACTCCACACGTCTGCAGATTCTCCCTCTCTTCTCACGCGATCCCACGAGAAGCAGCGAGAGTTGTGGGAAACATGCCTCGCCTCCATCTTGCAACCTGATGGTGTTGATGCCTGTGGGTACTAGACAGTGGTGACACATTTTCCGTGAACCTCTGTGTCTTCTCAATCCTAGAACTAAGATCAGACTACCAGATTTGTCTGGGTGTAACAATGGGCCGTGTGTTCAAAGCACCGATTTGAGTATCAAAACAAATTTGCAAGCAATTATTTTACACACATTGATTATTGGGGGATCTGAGTTTGATATGTCCCCCTCTTTTTCTATTTTTTTATTATTTTTTTTTTTAAACTTAGTCAAGGTATTTTGATCTTCAAGGAACGATCTGAGGTTTCCTTAAATAATAATAATAATAATAAAAAAAGATTTTAACGTTCTTCAGCAATACCTCACCCCTCCTCATCTTTATTTCCTTTTACTGGTAGATCCAGCTGGATGAAAGCCGACCATGCCAAGTACAGGCCCTAAGTTTTCAATCGTTTAATAATTAGAATAGTTTTTTCTGTTGTTTTTTTTTTTGCGGTCTATTTATGTGGATTTTTTTATACCTCTCAGTCTATGTATCTATCTGGTTCAATGCTGCCCCTCTCTGCATATCTTCAATTGAATCTTTTCTTTTAACTTTTACACCTACTCTTCTTACTACCTTTTCCGCGACTACCTCCCACCCCCTCCCCCCACCCCCCTCTTTCTCTCTCTCTCTCTTTCTCTCTCTCTCTCTCCCTCTCTCCTGTTTTTCGTCTCTATTTCTTCTCTCTCTCTATTTATTTTATTTCTTCTTCTTCTCTCTGTCTCTTTCTGTCTGTCTGACTCTCTCTCTCTCTCTCTCTCTCTCTCTCTCTCTCTCTCTCTCTCTCTCTCTCTCTCTCTCTCTCTTTCTCTTCTCTCTCTATTTATATTATAATAATTATTATCTTTATCTTCACACAATGAAAACATATCCAGAGCCACTGCAGACTCCCAATTTTAATCTTGTGTTTTAGATCGACCTGGCTTTACCCAGACCCCGCCTGACTACAAACAGAGCTAATCAAGTGTCAGGGTGAAATTAGCCTCGCAGTTGTCTCCCTTTCCACCAGGGACCAATAAAACTAGTAGTTATCTCCCTCTGTAGTCAGGTCTGAGAGCCTTACGGCCAATCTTGTCTTCTGTTTTACTAGGCTACGCTAGGCTAGGTTAGGATCAGTTAAGCTAAACTAGACTAACGCTAGAGTTAGTATGTTGCACTTTTACATACTTATTAAAAAACTAATAAGTTGATCAATTTGAAATCTTTCGCACACGTTTTTATTTTACTCGTTCTTTCTTTTTTTCTGCGAGCACGTATTTGCTGTATTTTTTTTTAAAATAAAAAATTGGAAGAAATTTATTTGAGAAACTTACCACCTTCTTATCTCTATGTTTCTTTGTCTGTCTTTAAGCCCTTGTCTTTGTTTCTTTATCGTTCGGTATTTTTCTTTCTGTCAGATTCTGCCTATCTCTGTCTTTGTTTTCTTCTCTATCTCTCTGTCGGTCTATCCAAAGTATTAATTATGTCTCTCTCTCTCTGTCTCTCTGTCTCTCTCTCTCTCTGTCTCTCTGTCTCTCTTTCTTTCTCATTCTCTTTGTTTCTTTATTCCACTCTTTCTCTGTTTTTCTCTCTCTCCCTTACTTTCCTTCTGTCTCTTTCTATCTATGAGTCTCTCTTTCCGTCTATCTGTCTGTGTCTTTTCTCTCTCTCTCTCTCTCTCTCTCTCTCTCTCTCTCTCTCTCTCTCTCTCTCTCTCTCTCTCTCTTCATTATTTCTATCAACTTTCCAATTTTGTATTGATTTATTTTGCCTTATGTCATCCATATACTTATTCTATTTAGTCCTACAGGAATGCAGTCTAGATGTATACATAGTAACTTTTATAAGAGGTATATGACCAATTCTGCATCAACTGTAATATTAGACCATGCACAGACACATTTTATTACTCGTAAATTCTACATCATCATCATGAACATGAGACTGTAAATCTTCTTACCCCCCCCCCCCACCTCCCACTCCACTACATTTTACCATCTTTCTGCACAAGAATTTTTTTCCCACGGGTGTGTGTGTGTGTGGGGGGGGGGGGAAGAAAACGGGTTTGAGTAATTTCTGTTCTTGAGAATGAACGCTTCCACTCAAATTTATTGAACCATCCATTCTAGGGATTCATAAGATCGATTTCGACTTATTCAACTTTTAATCTTTAAAGGTACGATATTATTTTTCCTGTTTAACGTCGTGATCTACATCATGACAAAATAAGCTAGTTAAGTAATCGCCCCCTAAACTGAGATTTAATTTTCTTTATCACTTCTCTATTATGCTGTGCTGGTTCTGCGCCCCACCAGTAAACTCAGCCCAGGGTGTGTCGCCCCGTTACCCGTCTCTCTCTCGCGCGCTCGACCTCAGAGCACACTCAGACGCGCTCACACCCGCGGAGTAATAGTTAGTAAACAAAGCGCGGCATGGCAACCTGCGGGCTCCAGGCACACCTGGGCCTCCTCCCTGCCCACGTGACACAGGTCAGGGGTCGATCGCGCAGCCCTGGTGCTCACTCCCTGAGAGCGATTAGCAGCGGAGGGAGGGGTGAGCAGAGGTTAAAGGTTACACATCCACGTCCGCCCTGGGTGACCCGCTGGTCTGTCTTTATTGCTGAGCTCGGGGTCTAGATCTAGACTCCAGTGACAAGCTGCGGTCTGCCAAAAACCTTCTTCCCTCTAAGATAGCCGGATTTCCGACAGTTATCTTTCAGTGGTGTAACTGTTCTCTGCATGCCTCCGTCGGATACTGTTACTGGCCTCTGTGGTTTACTCACTCTGCATCTGTTATCAGTTCTTTGTTAAAGCTATCCACCTCTACCTCCCCACCCTCCACCTATCATACCTATCCTCTTTCTCCCCTGATCATTTTATCTATCTGTATTTCTTCTTTATAAATCGTTAGAAGCACCCTGTAGCAAGAACTTGTTCTCCAGTCATGTAGAGCTTTGGTTCGATTTACGAATCTTCTAATCGATGTTTGATGGTTATCTTTTCTTGGATATCGTAATAAGTTGGAATTAATGGCTTAGTCACTGCATTGTCATTGTATTACTAGAAGACTTTCTTCCCTTCATAAGAATGAGAAACTGGATGGGAAAACAATTTTAAGGGACAGCGAGATTAAAAGAGGGCTGTTGTGTAAGTTATATTTCATTTTTTTATTTGATTGACTGAAAAATCTTTTTTTAAGTTTGATAAAGATCGTGTACAAAGAAATAAACCTCATCTTGCGATAACTAAAACATACCGCTGGTGGGGTATTGTGGTGTAATGAAATTGAGCTCCAAACTTATTTATCCAAGAGTGAATTTCGCTCTTGAAATGAAAAGTCGATCTTTCTATCATAGTCTCTGGCTCCCCAGCCAAGTGGCGGTCTCGAAATTGATAAATCCAGAAAAAAAAAACATGTACGATGATTAAAACAACGAAAACAAGAAAGCTGATTTTATTAAACCACTTGGGAAATAATTCCACCAATAAATTAAAAAGGTAAATTTATCAATTTGCAAGCGGTTCAAACTATTAATCGAAGAGCATAAAAATTTTAAGATATAACAGGTATTTAGAAATATAAATATGTAATAAAGAACAGATTTCAGTCCTCCACCGCCATCTTGTGGGTGTCGAGGGGCCTCAAGAATAACACGCCCATACGCTGCTCGTGGAAGATTTATTTTCTTTATGACACGATAACAGAACTTCACTTCTCGTCCTGTACCGTTCATATGACTCTCCGAGAAGCTAGCTTAGGAGACGATAAAGTGTGACGAAGAATTAAAGAAAAAACTTTGGGGATTTTTGCGAATTTTCCCTTTAGTATTGAGCCAGTTGGTCTCTGGGAAATTTCATATCAGAACTTTCGCATAACGTAGCACCAGAAGTAGAATATTTTTTTCGGATACTGGAAGACCTCATATAGGAAACTTGATACTTGGTGATCTTACAGAAAACCAGAGTCTTTGGTGGTTTGATGATATGGAATGCGCTGTAATACAGGGTCATAATCTGGAACCCGCTAATCGCTAACTATAAAGTTTGGGTTTAACTCTGTCAACCCTACCCTGTCAAAAACTTGTTTGAATGGGACGATTTATCGGTGGGTTGAAATTAGAATTTGCCATCATCTAGATCAGGCTGTTTTTCATTACTTTAAGAGGGGCATAACATCTTCAAATCTGTTCTCTTTTGTCTGTCTATGTGTTTCTCTGTCTCTCTGTCTCTATCTTTCTCTCTCTCAGTCTGGGACATTGCTTATTATCTATTTCTAAATGTTTCTGTTTCCGTCTGTCTGTCTGTCTGTCTCTGTCTCTGTCTCTGTCTGTCTCTGTCTCTGTCTCTGTCTCTGTCTCTCTCTGTCTCTCTCTCTCTCTCTCTCTCTCTCTCTCTCTCTCTCTCTCTTCTCGGCCTCATTATCTCAATCCTTCGGTAAGAAACGGAGAAATGCCCCCCTCTTCCCTACCCCCCAATCGTCTAATTATGTTCACATACAAGCACTGTGCACTAGGCTGAGTTGGTCGGCCAGTGTTTACCTTTCCTGCGATCACCACATTTTTCCTTCTCCTTCTCCCCATACTGTGGATCTCTGCAATGCTTGAGAGCTCATGGTTCTGTGGAGGATTTACTATCTTTGGGAAGTCGAAGAGAGAAGGGTGGGATTACAGATAGATAGATAGATAGATAGATAGAGAGATAGATAGATAGATAGAGACACACACATATAGGAAGAGAGTGAAAGAGAGAGAGAGAGAGAGAGAGAGAGAGAGAGAGAGAGAGAGATAGACGGAGATAGAGAGAGAGTGAGAGGCAGAGTATGAGAGACAAAGAGAGAGATAGAGAGAGAGTGAGAGAGACAGGGAAAGAGAGAGAGAAAGACAGAGAGAGAGAGTGAGAGAGAGAGAAAGAGAGTGAGAGAGAGAGAGAGAGAGAGAGAGAGAGAGAGAGAGAGAGAGAGAGAGAGAGAGAGAGAAAGAAAGAGAGAGTGAATGTGAGAGACTGGATCTATAAGCGAACACCGAGCCAATACCAGAGCAATGCCGAACAAGAAAACTTATGGATCTATTCGAGCGATTAGAGATGCTAAGATAAAAGACAACAAGCCCTCACGACAAGCTAGGATGAGTCGTAAATTTCTCATCCCTTGTCAACATGACGTTCTAGTTTTTGAGTGCGACTAAGGGCTCAAACCTCAGGTGCAAAATTTGTCCTAATGCGCAATAATCTCCGGCCAACAAGAGTTGTGGGCCCTGAGCCTAGCTGTTGCTTCAGGCTTCAAAGAAAGTCCAAGAAAGCCAAAGATTCCTCAGTTTAATTGTTGTTTACTTGATGCTAAGAATCTCTGTACTGTTCGTCTTGACTTGTAAATATATGTACTCTGTCTCTTTTCTTTGCAACTGTACTCATCATTTTTTTTTTCTTTCTCGTCATTCCTTTTACATCTCCACCACGGTTTTTGTTCCACTCTTTATCTTTCCATATCTCTATATGTCCTTTTCTTTTCCTCTCCGTCCATTCTTACGAACCTGAGATATTTTCTAACTATTTTTTTCCTCTATTTTTCCTCGTTCACAGTTACTTTCATGATTATTTTCATTTCTCTTTTTTTTTTCCTTGCTTTGTTTTTTTTTCCTATCTTCAAGTTTTTTTTTTCTGTATTTTTTATTATGATTCTTTTTCTCCCTCTCTCTTTCTACTTATAGCTAGTTGTCACTATATTATAATCATAATCTCTCACTTTCTTTAAGCACTCTCTCTCTCTCTCTCTCTCTCTCTCTCTCTCTCTCTCTCTCTCTCTCTCTCTCTGAGCCGATCAATGCTATATGGTTTTTAAATGGACTCTATTCAATCTGTTTGCATATTTATATATATATATATATATATATATATATATATATATATATATATATATATACATATATGTATATATATATATTTTTTTCTATCGATCTATCTATCTATCTATCTATCTATCTATCTATCTTTCTACCCATCTATCTGTCTATTTGTATATCGGTCTATTTATCTCTCTAGCTATCTATTTATGTATCTTTCTATACATATAAACTCTATTTATCTATCATATTTATATCTCTATAGCTAACCATTTCTGTTTACTTATCAGATCGATTTTTATCTACCTGTAATTTAAACTTTTATGATAGTTTCGATTTATGTCTATGTCTGTATCTATCTATCTAACTATCTGACTATCTACACGTGTGTCTTCC
Source organism: Elysia crispata (assembly GCA_033675545.1). NCBI lineage: Eukaryota > Metazoa > Mollusca > Gastropoda > Plakobranchidae > Elysia > Elysia crispata. The sequence goes on from JAWDGP010000708.1 coordinate 156,508, forward strand.
TATATTAATATTTATGTATTTTTTAGTTGCAACTATTCCTATCTTTGACAACGCTAATAATATGTCTATACGGATAAGTTAGTCCATCATTACCAATGGCAAAATTTCATCATACTCTGACACAAAGGCCAAGAAAGTTCGACATTTATGGAGCTTTGAGCTATGTACCTTCAGACGTCGTCTTTAGATGTTAAGTTTTTACAGAGGATGAAACCGCCGCTAGAAAGAGTGTCATTTCCAACGTTTGCGGGTTTCATTCCCCAACAAACCTCTTGGCGTGACCAACTTGAGGTGCAGGGAAAACTTACGTCTTCCCAGTTATTATCTTTATCTGAGTATGTGTCCACTTTCAGCTCAAATATTTCGGCCGGTCTTTTTACTATTCCATCAATCTTTGACCGTTGTTTATGACGTCATATGATTCATTTTTTCATAATAACCTCATAGTTTTTCAACTCCTTGAAACTTCTCATCATAATCTCAAACACCCTTGACATCAGACGTAGTCATTGCTCGCCCGTGATTCGTCCCCTCTTAATCACAACTGTGAGGAATGGCTCGACCCCAACTCCTGTGTTTACTCACGGGCATGCGCAGACCACCCAGTACCCACTCCACAGGCACTTGCCAGAGTTTGTCGCCGCAGGTAGGACATCTTGGAGTCATGTTTGCTCGGCAGCCTGGGAGAAACAACTTGAGACAGGTGCTCTGCCCTTGAACAAATCGCTTCTAACAAAAATCGTTTTGTGCGAAATTTTGTAACATGTTTTCACATAGGTACAGAAAATGAGTACACTGTTTTTTAGCGATTTAATAAACATCTGACAAGTTTTGTACTGGTGCAGTTTGCTTGCCTTTCTTCGCAGCTTTCGCGGTGTTTCTATAACAGCCAAATTGTGGGTTATATTCTTATTAATAACTTCATTGAATGTTATGGACAATGACAAACAAGATGTCTGCATAAGGAGTCTTTTGGTGAAGCAAGGACTAGCTAAATGCTATCCTCGCACCCTCTTCCTTTTTCAACATCCCCCACCTTACTCTCTCTCTCTCTCTCTCTCTCTCTCTCTCTCTCTCTCTCTCTCTCTCTCTCTCTCTCTCTCTCTCTCTCTCTCTCTCTCTCCCTCCCTCTCTCACGTTACAGATTCTTATGTGTAATTTCCCTAAGTCATCTGTGCAGGCTATCAGGTCAGTTTCTCGAGCGAGGTTGACTCGACACAGTTTCAAATGCTTGCTGTTGCCTGTTGCCTGTTGCCTGTATGGCCACTGTCATACAAAAAACCGTAACATTTAGAGGATAAATCGAAATATTTGCTACCACCGAGACCACGCAATTCCTGATTGGCGGTCACTGGACAGCGACCAATGATAGAAATGAAGTTATCACACAAATATACATGAGCGTGTAAGTTTTCTTTCTACACCACGATTTCAAAGTGACTTTTTAAAAAATTTACACTGTGTTCATCAGCGTAATGCAAAACTTGCCTTTTTTGTAAATTCAAGTGCTCTGATGGAAAAAAAATAAAAGAGTTCTAGTTTTGCAGTTTCAAACAGCATTAATCAGATCTACTGCTTCTTAATATTTTTTCCTCTGGTTTACTTCATTAAACTACCTTATGTTTCAGTAAATACCTTTTGTCTCTAAGATTAATATCCAGCTTAAGATGTCTAAAAATTGCTTAATATTTTTATTATTAAATTTCCTAACAGCGTAAAAAAAGCCTTTTCTTTTTTCATCAATGAACAAATCTAGATCTATAATTTAACAGAAGTTACCAGTATAGAAATTGAATTTATTGTGATCTAAGATCAGGCACTGAGACTGCTTGTGAAAAAGCCTTGTGTGTAGCGATAATAATGTTTCCACGGTGATCTGAATCCGGTAATGTATGGAAACCCATACGGCCCTGCAGTGACAACCTGTGACCGAGCAGTCCTTGACTGTGAGTACCAATCTGGACCTAGTGTTCCGGGTGAGTTTCCATACTTGCATTCTGGGTGAAGGTGGCGGCATGAGTGACCTTACTGCAGCACTTCATAAATTCTGTTAACCATTAGTATGTAATAAATAGAGAGGAAAAGGGTGATGAAAATAATAAAGGCTAGGCTGTATAACCTTTATCGCCCAGTTATTATATAATGTGGTGAATTTTGCGCACAGGACATAAGTCATATCAATAAAGCAACTCTTTAATCATTAAATCTTTTCAATCTTCAAAGCAATTTTGATGTTCATTGAAAATAATTTAAACATTGTTTGGAACCTGTTTAATAGAGAAAAGTGACGTCATGGCTCCAACCTGCTTCACAATTTTTGTCGATGTCTTGTCAGATTTACTTCCCTCCCCATCCCATCTTTTTTTTCTCTGTTCCTATGAAAGCCTGATGCGGTATGACTGTCAGAGCATTTTATTTATCCTGCTCAAAATACAACATTCGTTCGAGGATAGCATAATAGCTCTTAGCTCTGGGTAGACAATTCATGGTTTATAATAGGCCAAAAGGAAATCGACTAACTCTGTTCTTTCCCTTATCTGCATTCAAGTACTTTTAAAAGCTGTGAATTTTCGCACTAAGAGCAAAAAAGTGCACTCCTTGCGGGAATTCTTAGCCACGCAGTTATTTAAACCCACATGATAGTGAATATTCAGAAAAAAAAAAATTAGAGTTGGATTTTACAAAACTAGTTAACTATTCTTATTATTCAGTGTCGCTAATATCTCTCAGTCCTCTATTGAGGCAGACGAGTTTTGTCAGAGCTTCGATACTCGGGTCATCAGAATAATGATCATCACTGGAGTCTCACCATTTCAGCCAAGCTGTGAATAGCAGAAGTCATTCCACCCCTTACACAAATCATACACACATAGACACACGCCTTGAATAAACTTGTTATTAGCAGTAATCAAACAAATCCAACAATTTCTAGTCAGACACGATAATTAAGGATAGCTGATGAATGAATCTATAATCTTTGAAAACTCAACGAAGTGATAAAAGTCAAATTAGTTCAAACTGGCCATTTCGGAGACGCGTGTCGGAGCTAACCTTCGACTGTTCGTCCCGCATGTTGACCCGGCATCGCGGCCGAGGGTCTAGCAGACGTGGAGTTAGTGTTAGACCAAGAAGGATATCAGGACGCGTCCACCCGCATAACAATTACAGGGCAACCTAGTCATAAAACTTCTGTTATGTCGTAATTAACGTGCCCATATCAAACGTCGCTTAAGTCCATTGACAAACCTACCAAAAAACTTAGGAGACGCCGAAAATATATAATTTATGTGTATCCTACCATACGGTAAGCAATCACTTCTGTAGTTACCCCCTCCTGCTATACTATGCCCCGTCACGTGACTCAACTTAACCGACCAATCACGTCTGACCTGGACCACTGCCCATCAAGTGTCAGCAGCTGATGACCACCATCGTTGACCAGGTCACCAGGGGTTAACTGTGGTCATCGATGTGAGGTGTTTGGTCAGTGCCGGGGCTATCCCAGTCCCCAGTCTCACAACCTACTGGCCTGACACCTCCACTGCCCGCATAGCCAGCGGTCACTTCACATGACGGAAGGCGTCAAGCTAGGACAGTTTTAAACCCAGAGAGAAGTGATGAACACTATAAAATTGCCCGACAAACAGAAACCTCTCTCTCTCTCTCTCTCTCTCTCTCTCTCTCTCTCTCTCTCTCTCTCTCTCTCTCTCTCTCTCTCTCTCTCTGTCTCTGTCTCTGTCTCTCTCTCTGTCTCTGTCTCTCTCTGTCTCTGTCTCTGTCTCTGTCTCTTTCTCTGTCTCTCTTTATCTCTCTCTGTGTCTCTCTCTCTCTGTCTCTGTCTCTCTCTTTCTCTCTCAATCTCTCTGTTACTGTGTCTCTCTCTCTTCCTCTCTCTATCTCTCTCTCTTACTGTCTCTCTGTCTCTGTCTCTCTCTATCTCTCTGTCTCTCTTTCTCTCTCAATCTCCCCGACCCTCCCTTTCTCTCTCTCTCTCTCTCTCTCAATCTCTCTTACTTTTTCTCTCTCTCTTTCTCTCTCTCTCTCTTTCTGTGTCTCTCTTTCTCTCTATATATCCCCGTCCCTCCCTCCCCCCCTCTCTCTCTCTCTCTCTCTCTCTCTCTCTCTCTCGCTCGCTCGCTCTCTCTTTCCCTTGTTCCCTTATTCCACTTCTTCAGTTTGCAACTCAAGTATCAATTATACATAAGGCATTACTTCTCTTCTTTCGCGAACCAACACATCAGTCTGTCAGTGGCATGAAATAATTATATACTAGACGGCAATAAGTCCTCCACTGTTTGGTTTATCACTCGACAGTCGGATCTAAAATTAATGATAAACGACGATGTGAAAACCCCAGACTAATAAGCTTTGAAAAAAGTTAACCTGATATCAATTTCGGTGATGCCGTTAGTTGCTTTGATGATTTTCTGGATCTAATGACTTGCTAAGCTATTGTCTAGCTTTAAACTATATTATGTCCGTGAGAAACTATTAAAGTTGTTGTTGCGCTTTTAACTATTTGTCCCAAAGCATTTGTTAAGGTACTGTATAGCTGATTTAAACAATCTTACTGAAAGTAAGGGTTAACTATTGTTTAGCTTTGAGCTATCTGCACTTTTTAAGACAAACTGTATCGAAAATACAGGGAGCGACTGGAAAATATCGCAGACTGGGTGATCAGAGACGGACAGAGACAGTAAGAGAGAGAGAGAGAGAGAGAGAGAGAGAGAGAGAGAGAGAGAGAGAGAGAGATAGATAGAGAGAGAGAGCGAGAAAGAGAGAGAGAGAGAGAGAGAGAGAGAGAGAGAGAGAGAGAGAGAGACGGAGGGACGGAGGGGGGGTTGTGTGATGGTTTTGTGGGTTAATTGGGGTTTGGTTGGTGGCTGAGAGTAAAAATTCAACTGAAAATACAAAATGAAAAAAAAAAGCGCTTAAAGCAAATTGTATATATTTTTTTAATTACTCTGAAGATAATGCTTGAGAGTTGTGCTATGAATGATGAAGGAGAGGTCTCAAATTCTGCGGAAATATGATACCGTTTCTAGAGATTTCCGGAATGTATTAAGATGCCTGTCCTTGAGTCACCCGATCACTATTCACACTACTGTCTTTCTGTGTAACGCTCATGTGGTGTGACAAAACACCTCGCTTCAGGTGTCATCATTCCTGGAAACCGTCAGGTGGTAAACAAGTCCTCAGGCAGTACCCAAGCTATCCGGCTCACTAGGCGTATTGCTCCAGTCGATAAATTCCTTATATTTTACCGCCTTTTTCCTTACCTGGAGGTCTTTGGAAAAAAAATTCCCTTAGATTTCAATTAAAAGAACCTATGCATTTCTCAAATACTTGTTGTTCCATTCGTCTCTCAGAGCAAAATGAACACCAGCTTCTGCTTGGCTTTCTTTTTTTTTTTTTTTTTTTTTTAGTAATGGGTTTGGTTTGATAAAAAGAAAATTATAATGGCAAAAAAAAAGTTGGTTGTAAACTGATCTGGATGTTAGACATTGTTCCCGCTGACGTTTGCAGTATCCAGCACCGCGTAGCGCAGCCTGTGACACCCCGCACCAGTGGAGAATAATCTAAATATTATTGCTGCTGGCGCCACAAGACCTCTGTTTGAGCTTGGACAATGATTGACTCCGCAGAACGCCCACCGCCGTAGCCAATCAAACTGATCCGTTACCGTTTGTGCGGCGCGTGCACCATTAAACGTCATCAATTTCTGCATACTCGCACTGGCCACGTGACTGAGGGAATTGCCGCGGTTTCTCGAGGGACAGCACCGGTCTGACGGGCGGTTTACGAGCATGCGCAAGAGGGAGATGCAGCAGACGGGATCGGCGTGCGACGTCTGCTGAACTAACTTCCTGTCTACAGGCACAACGGCTTTCCCCCAAATTTTAACGGTGTAGGGAGTTATTTTCGGGGTGTTCCTTGTCCCCAGGCATTGTTTATTCATGTTTTGTAATCATTAAAGTGGAAGAGACAACGGTTATGATGGAGTGAGATACGATCAAGATGGATGCTTCGAGCAAGGGGAAAAAACACATCATTGAACGGGAGAGGGTGTAAATTTTTTTGGTTCATTTCGTTTTGTTTGTCTTTTCTTTTGGTTTTGGTTTTTTTTTTGGTCTTGTTTGTTCATTAATTTTATTTAGCTGTTTAGAAACTGGAAAGAAATATTAACAACAACAACAAAAAAAAAAGCCTGTTAGTTTGAACGTCTACATTATTTTAAGGAAGGGCGCGAAACCTTATATACAAATGATTATTGTAAGGTAAGAGTTAACGAGAGGAGAATTGAGAGAGAGGCGGGGAGGAGGGGGGGAGGGGGAAAGGGGGTAGGCGATACAGATGAGAAAAGGGAGGAATAGAAAGGGACAAACTGAAACAACAACAAAATTCAAAAGAAAAATAACAAAAAACAAGAAGAAACAACCAGTGAACAGACAAGAAATGCTGAGGCGAAAATGTTCCGCTTTTATGATATAATCTAATTTGATAACCCAGTTTAAATTCAGTAAAATCTGTGATGTCTTCTCCCTTCCGTCCCTTCCCCCCCCCCCTCCCTCCTCCCGCCCCCGCGCTCTCTCTTTCTCTCTCTCCCTCTCTCTTTCTCTCTCCCTCGCTCTCCCGCTCTCTTTCTCTCTCTAATTGTCACACAACATCCATTGAGGCGCTCGCTCTGTTGTAACTGTTATTCTCCCCCTCCCCCCACCCCCCCACACACACACACACACTCCCAAGCTCCTGCGGGCAGGAAGCGCCAACCACTTATTGTTACTCTATTAATAAAACAAGTGATGGCGGCCACTCGGAAAATGAGTTTAATGGGTCATATCGATGTCAGTATTGTTAATCACTTTCGCCATTTGTGGTATAACTTCGACACGCGTCTGGCAAATCAAGTCGACACGCCCTTCGACAAAACCAATGCTCGTCTGCCAGCTTCAGTGATGCAAGAAACCTTTGCCGGTTTGGCGTGTGCAGGCCAAATGTTCAGGCCAAAATCGGAATTAGAAATTTGGCCCTCCGTTTTTGTGCAAGGGATTACAAACCAATCTGTCACTTTTCTGACTCCTTGTCCAAAGTAGGGTGAGATTACTGTAAACACACAAATCTCATATTTAGGGCTTAAGATATTTTGCATCTGCCAATTTGTGAAAGAATATAGTATATGATATTGATGCAAAGAATGCTTCTTTTATATTTGGATAAGTGAATTCTATTTGTTTTATGTTCTTAGATCATGTCATTCCTCGCCGTTCTATAAAGTTTTTTTGTCCTCAGTCGCTCATTCTTTATCTCTATATCTTTCTTTTTTAATCAATCAATCTATCTATTTACACACCGTTCTTTTGCTAATCAATCTGCTTATTAATGTAGCTATTTCTAATCCCTTTCTATCTTTATTTTATGTTCAAAGGAAGAGAAAAATAAATTTTAACTCTGAGGGTCACTAGCACTATTGAGACGAAAAAATCTCTCAGGTTTTTCCGTTACATCCGAAAAGTCCGGTCAAAACTTCAAAGGCATGGAAGACAAAAACATCCTGAGAGCAAAACAAAACAGAGGATCATAAGAATCACGTGGTATCGGTGTTGATATTGTTTTCCCCGGCACCGACCATCGCCAGGTTCATAATAAGAAACACGGGAAATCCAAACAGGGCCTTCGGGGAGAAATCAACCACAGAAAGGGCACGCATATCGAGAGAGAGAGAGAGAGAGAGAGAGAGAGAGAGAGAGAGAGAGAGAGAGAGAGAGAGAGAGAGAGAGAGAGAGAGACAGAGAGAGAGAGAGAGAGAGACAGAGAGAGAGACAGAGAGAGAGAGAGACAGAGAGAGAGAGACAGACAGACAGACAGACAGAGACAGAGAGATTTTGATCCGGTATCAGTAAGACAAAATAAAAAGAATTCCCCCTGTGATTGAGTTACCTAGGAACGCTTTCAGAAGAGCTGCTCACTTGTGAAATTTTTCATTTTCTCTTTTTTTTTTTCCCCCTTTTATTTTCCGTCTACAGATATATCTGTTCAGTACTCCGGGAACATAGTAAGTCTTGCTGTAAGATAACGGCTGTGATTCTCCATTCAATGTTAACTTATGGGTAGAGTGGGTGTGTTCTCACCTTATCTAACGAAGTGATTTTGTGAGTACGGCCTCAAGAAAACTTCAATTTCAACCCAGAGCTTTTTCCGGGGCTGTAAATTTGCATGAATAGATTGATTCTCCTATCTTGTCACTTGTCTGGCTTCATATCAAAGTTGATAATATTTTTTTTCCTCCTTTTTTGATATTTTATTATTTTACCTGGAGAGCTTGTTTCTAGACTTTCCCTTCATCGTTCATGTCCTGAGGGAATGTGTTCACAGAGTTTGTTTATATTTTAATATGCTGACGGTTGCTCACTGATTAAGTTTTAAGGAAAAATCGTAGTTTCCCGTGCCATGAAAATTAAATCTCTTTTTAGATCAATTATTAATAAAGGATGCCTGATAATGCTTTTCCCGCAAAGTGCCAATAACCTTTACGTCGGTGCATTTTACAAATTTGTATTGAGCTTAATGACTATATGGAAAAAAAAAAGTTCCGTAGCCAATTTTGCCTTCAAGTTTTCACTGTATGTCAAGTCGCAAACTTTACCACTCACTTCATTTTCTATATTCATTCATGTTATAAGATATTTTTACTCTTCCAACTTTTTCATAGTTTTATTTTACCTATGCTGCCAACAATTGCCCAGATGATTTTTTTTCTTCAACAAAACTATTGATTACTTTCAAGTTAAACATGCTCTTAAAATGAATGGATCACACGAGTGATAGAAAGCTTTACATGACTTCGGTCTGAAAACATAATAAATCTTTTTATATGCACGTACGCCATCAGTTGCGCAAAAGACAGTCAAATGAATTCTTCAAATTATATTAAGAAAGTAAAAGAAAAAAGGAAATGCAACTTTGCGAAGATAAAAAAATAAAATGGGGGTTATTATTGGGCAATATTAATAGCAAAACGAGGCATCGATATGAGAAAAGAAAGAGACAGGCATATCGAATCAAGGCGGTGAAGAAAACAGAGAGAGAGAGAGAGAGAGAGAGAGAGAGAGAGAGAGAGAGAGAGAGAGAGAGAGAGAGAGAGAGAGAGAGAGAGAGAGAGGCATATCGAATCAAGGCGGTGAAGAAAACAGAGAGAGAGAGAGAGAGAGAGAGAGAGAGAGAGAGAGAGAGAGAGAGAGAGAGAGAGAGAGAGAGAGAGAGAGAGAGAGAGAGAGGCATATCGAATCAAGGCGGTGAAGAAAACAGAGAGAGGGAGAGAGGTAAAGTGAATGCGAGAGGGACAGAGAGAGACAGAGATAGAGACAGAGATAAAGAGAGAGAGAGAGAGAGAGAGAGAGAGAGGCAAAAACTGACAGATAGACAGAGGTATATGTATATAAAAGAGAGATTGAGGAAGAGAGGGAAAGAGAGAAAAAAACGGGGGGGGTAGAGAGCGAAAGAGAGAGAGAGAGAGAGAGAGAGAGAGAGAGAGAGAGAGAGAGAGAGAGAGAGAGAGATAGAGAGAGAGAGTGAGTGAGTGAAAGATATAATACAAAGAATAAAGGAAGAATCCAGATCCAGGAAGCCAGGCGTGTTAGTGCTATCGCTGTGGTATATGGATTCATGCTTCTGGTAGACTACAGCTCCAGTACCAGTAGCTACAGCAACAGCAGCAGCGGCAGCAGCAGCTTGCCTAGACACCGGGTGTCTGGTGTGTATGTGTGCGTGTGTGAGACCCGGAAATACCAGGTTGATATTTCAGGTTCCGGTGCGAGTTCTCTGAACAGGGCTGTCCTTAATCTTAGCCACGTCTTCCATGTGCTCAGGGCCAGGGGAAGCGGAGTTGAGGCTGGAGACAGAGAGAGAGAGAGAGAGAGAGAGAGAGAGAGAGAGAGAGAGAGAGAAAGAATGGGGTAGAAAAGAAGAATGGATAAAGTAATCGGAGATAGAAGAAGAACAGGTAAACAGAGTTGAGAAGGAAGGGAGAAAGACATCAAAAGAATAAATCAGAGAGAATAGGAAGGGAGAAGAGAGAAAGAGAGGAGGAGAAAAGTGAGAGAATGAACGAACGAGGAACGTTAAGGAAAATCAAAGAGGCGGAAAACGGCAAGGATGAAGGGAATAAGAGAAATGAATAAAACTGTTCCTTTAGAGCGATATGGTATAACCTTACTTTTGTATTTTTCTGCCGACTCGAAATAAAACATACTTCTAGTCATTAGCTCCTTAGTTCTGGGTCAGAATGTCTGACAGACGTGAACTTGGATGGAAAAAGAAGAAGAAAAAAAAAAGAAAAATCAGAACATAACCGTTTTCCATTACCTATTTCAATCAGCCGATCTGGTTATCTCGTAAAGCCTTTACGTGGATAGTGTGACAATTTTGAGCTGATTTCACCTTTTTTATTTTGTTTTTAATTTTTTAAATAATGTCCTGACATAAATATTACAGTTATCATTAGAGAGAAAGAGAGAGAGAGAGAGAGAGAGAGAGAGAGAGAGAGAGAGGTATTAAAAAGAGGGAGAGAGGGAGGAAGAGCAAGAGAGTGAGGGCGAAACAAAGCTAACCAGAGAAATAGGGGGAGAGAGAGAAAGAGATAAAGATAGAGAGAAAAAAAAAAGAGAGAGAGAGAGAGAGAGAGAGAGAGAGAGAGAGAAAGAAGAGACAGAGACACAGAGAGAGATGAGTTATAATAGGAGAGGGTACATATATAAATAGATAGATAACTAGAGAGTATTTTGTATGTGGGACTTGGTGAGGAGAGAGAGGAAGAGGTGGGGGGGGGAGGTGGAGGGAGATGTATGTGAATTAAGTCATTATGAAAGATGGAAAGAAAAAAGAAGTCCTTTAATTTAGGGACTTGAAAAGATGATCTACCCGACTACCACAATCATAATCTCAACTAAAGCTATCCAAATCAAATCGCCACCATAACCATCAAATCAAAAACCAACATATCACAAATATCACGAATACCGTATACGATAGTCACAACAGTATAGCATCGAAAATCCTGACTGCAGCCCACTTTTTGCTAAGTGACATCTGAGTAAAACTTTGCATATCACCAAGATAAGGAACTCACGCTATCCTACAGAAGCTATATGGTTTAAGAAAGGTCACTTTGCATGAGAGGATATAACCAAATTTTACAACTCACGATATCCTTTAGAAGTTAGATGTTTTAAGACACGTCACTTTGCATGAGAGGATATCACCAAGATAAGGAACTCACGATATCCCACAGAAACTACATATTTTAAGGCACGTACTTGGCATTTGAGGTTATCACCATGTTTTGAACAACTAACATCCCTTCTCTGGAAATCTCAGTAAAACGTAGTGGTAAGGATATTCGTCATTTACAAAACTGCTCCAATGGGAGATAACTTAAAACTGATTCTCTTCAGTTTATTCCACTAGAAATAGTGTCGTCATGAGTGAAGGACGTCTTATCATTTCTAAAAACACAATAAATCTCTTATAAAAGAGACCAAATGATCAAAACTGCTCCAATGGGAGATAACTTAAAACTGATTCTCTTCAGTTTATTCCACTAGAAATAGTGTCGTCATGAGTGAAGGACGTCTTATCATTTCTAAAAACAAAATAAACCTCTTATAAAAGAGACCAAATGATCAGAGTCGATACTTCAAATGGCACCCTTCAAATTTGCTTCATAAAATAACATTTTTCATTCAATGATAATGACTAACGCTTAAAATTCGTAACGTCAAAATTATATTCGTCGTTTATGTATGACATTTGAGTGGCTATTGCTGATCCATGAATATTGTAAAAGGCAGAATTATTGCAATGGAAGCAAAACTGTTTTCGTTAACGCCGCGCTTCAGATTCAGCCTTGAGTATCATATTGTAAATTTTTTTATCATTGTACGCTATACTATAATGACAACTCATGCTTCAAATAAAACAACAACAACAACAACAACAACAACTACTACTACTACTACTACTACTACTACTACTACTACTACTACTACTACTACTACTACTACTACTACTACTACTACTACTACTACTACTACTACTACTACTACTACTACTACTACTACTACTACTACTACTACTACTACTACTACTACTACTACTACTACTACTACTACTACTACTACTACTACTACTACTACTACTACTACTACTACTACTACTACTACTACTACTACTACTACTACTACTACTATTACTACTACTACTGCTACTACTACTATTACTACTTCTGCTAATATTACTACTACTGTTACTACTACTTTTACTAATACCATTGCTTTCGAGCTGTGTTCTCGATCCATAAATCAGTAATCTGTGATATGTTTTGCGTCACAGACGGCTTTCGTGTCCATCTTGTATCAGCATGGACAAAAGTTGATTCTGCAAGCTTTTTTTTTTCAATTTTGTTACATCGAATGTTGAGAATAATAATATAATGAAATGTCAAATGCCATTTGAGTGTCATGAAATTCTAAAGTCAAAACAGTTCCTGTGCGAAACTGACTTTTTTTTTTTTTCATTTCAGACATATTGTGCTTTTGGTAATTCGTCGATTCTTTTAACTATTAATGTATACCTCCTGATAAGGTTTTTCAATATTTCTTTTCTTTAAGAAAAATATTTTTAATAAAAATTTGATTATTGTAGAAGTTACGAACTTCAATGTTGGGGCCAAATTTTTTTACTAATTTAAAAAAAAAAAAAATATTCAACAAACTATAAAGCTAGCATCGATACGCATCACGCATCTATTGTGACTGTTTAGGAAGCCAGAATAAAAGTATATCGATACAGCAGAAAGCGTAATCGATACTCAGTTGGTTAATCACCCGTGCCATATGGCCCAATCCGCCAGAGACCAGGCTATCTTGAAGTGAAAGTCCAAGTCTTATGGGTTATCCCGCCTGGCCGGGTTTGAACTTTTCCCACTGGAGTCTTCGACCTTTGCACAATCAAGGGGGACCATCCACCTTGTTTGCTGCCACCAACGGCCACTCGCTGGTTTTGGATGCTGTTGGGCTGTAAGTTATGGGGGGAAATTCTGATGCCGTTCTAGTGTAGCAATGGAAGAAGCCAACCCTCTCTTTTTTCATGTTTTTATTTTAAGGATGAGTATAGGGTGTGTGTATATCTGCTATGATTTAATCTTTGATAACAATGCAATATGGATATGCACAAAAAAGGTACGCAAAAAAAAAAAAAAAGAATTATGATAAGTTGGAAAGAGAATGTTATCGAAGTCGTTTGGGGGGGGGGGGGGGGGGGTGTGAGAGAGAATTGGAGAAGTTTGGGGGTAGGGGGAGGGGTAGGGGGAGGGGGGAGAGAATTGGGGAAGTTTGAGGGGGGTGGGGGGGGGTGTCTTTAGCTCTGTTAGAGTATAAAGGGTAACAGTATAAGAATCGAGATGATATTTCCGTCTGCAATTATGCAAAGAACATTTTCGTTATAACACATATCGGTAAAAAAAAAAAAACCTTAAGTTTTTGCATGTGTCTATTGGCGCGTTACCCCAAAGCATTCTCTTAATACGCATTTTCGAAGGTCACAATAACGGTTCTAGTCTTGGCCTTGTTATTGAATAAAGCCAATGAAACCACCACCCAATAACTTTCACTATTATATACACCACCACCACCACCACCACCACCACAGCCACTTCTACAACAGAGGAAGTCATCCCCTTCCACACAAACACATGCACAAAAGCACACGCCGTGCACACACACATAGATAGAGAAGGCAGTGGCTCAGCATCCGAGCACTTGCATCCAGTCGCAGGACTGGCTAAAGGTGACTGAAATGTCATACAATACATAGTGATATTTTCAAACCTTTAGAAATAAAGCCCCTGCCCTTTTCTTGCCATTAAAGCGGCGCTAGTCGACCCTGCCCCCATCCCCTTCTCTCTAGACCAGAACACACTAGTTTCTACTACTAACAACGTCAACTTTGTTTCCTCTCCCCCTTCCCCCCCCCCCCCCACCCTCCTCAACCTGTCCGACCTTCCATTTGCCTATCCTTTTCTAATTCAGCTCGACCCCTCCCAGCGTTAGTTAGTTCTATAAGTACTGGCCCCACAGAAAGCGGCAAAAATCCCGGACCCTCAAGACAGGACTTTCCCTTCTGCTCCGAGCTCCATTTTGGGAGAAAATTCAGGGAAAATACCGCAAAACGAACGGCCAGTTGACTCAGAATAGATATCTGACCGGTCAGAGGATAAACTGACCACTACATGGATTAACTGATCCTCAGAACAGAGTTGAGTTTAAGTACCAATACTTCCTAGAGTGGACTTTTCCATTTCGTCACAGGTGACATCAACTTTTGAGCTCAGTATTCAACAGACTGTAAGGTGGAATGTGGAGCCAGGATCCTCAGATCTATAATTATTGTTTGTCTCGTGTCTCTGATGATGATTACCTGTGGCACAGGATATCCTTTTCATGTTATGAGAAGCTAAAGTGTTTCATCCATGGAGTAGAGATCTTCGTCATGATACCTCTTGTTTCTGTGACAACCAAGCATCTCCGATTTTGACACCTGGTTAACGAGAGAAGCAGAGGTGAAAAGGAAGGGCAGAAAGCACATTTGGAGAAAGTATTTCCAAATAAAAAAAAGTCTAGTCTCACATAGAGATTTGGGTTGAACTGAAGGCTGCAATGACAAGTGATGGAAGACTATCTAGCATAGTTTTTGTCTTTGGCAATTCAGGGGAAGGTGTTGCTTCAAGATTAGTTATGCTGTCATTAAACAAAGGTGAACCGCAATTGCCAAAGTCTCTGGTGAAAGGATTCCAAGCTATTCCGTTTCCAGGATATCGCCAGAGTGCTGCTGAGTCAACTGTGCAGGCAGGTTCAACTGTTTCCATGGTGTTGTTGTTCTTGTTGCTGCAGCTTGAACCGATGGTAGTGGAAGAGATGTTGTTGATATTGGATAACTCCACCTCATGGAATGGTGTGTTCCTCTTAGCTCCACCACAGATATCAAAGCCACCCTGATATCGAGGTTTCCATTGTCCAAGACTTGGGTTCCCCTGGAGTAGCCCTTTCTCAAGGTTGTACTGAGACACCGAGTGTATATTTTCTGGAACTGCGGACATACCATTCTCTTTCCTGTAACAGTTGCTAGGGGATCGTCTTCTACAAAAATTAAGACTATACCATAATATAAAATCCCAGTTTCCTTTATCTATCAAGATCATTCAGTCATTCCTAACGATTCATGAAATAATTATGAGTTTTGATATTCAAAAACGGCACTTTGTCTACGGAGCTTTGTATTTGGATCAGCATTTTGTTACTATCGCCGTTAGTAAGGGTGAGAGAAGCTAGCAGACTTCGGCTATACTACTCTTTGATTCGATGAGGAGACTGCCTCCGTCCTCTATACTCCTCGGGTTACTTCTCTTAAATAATTTTTTTCTGAGAGACGACATGGATCAGATGGACACAGTATTGGCGCTATGAAGTGTCGGGTGAGTCTGATTAATGGCAACGGCATAGGAAATTGTGGAGAGAGAGAGAGAGAGAGAGAGAGAGAGAGAGAGAGAGAGAGAGAGAGAGAGAGAGAGAGAGAGAGAGAGAGAGAGAGAGGAGAAAGAGGGGGGAGGAAGGAGAGAGATCAATATAAGAAAGTGGTTGGTAGAAAGACAGAGAAAAGAGAGTGTGTATATGAGAGAGAGAGAGAGAGAGAGAGAGAGAGAGAGAGAGAGAGAGAGAGAGAGAGAGAGAGAGAGAGAGAGAGAGAGAGAGAGAGAGAGAGAGAGAGAGAAAGAGAGAGAGTAAAGCGTGATTGGCGATGAAGATAGTAGGATAAAGTCAATAAGATATAATCTGTTTCCCATTCAACTGGTGGAATCTATCAGGTATCATAATACTCAACCATTGTTTACAGTTGACCCCACAGTCCATCCTGGTGAGGCGACCACACTGTGTACTTGCGGTTTGTCTATCCCTCCACTTGAGATGTGAATATGATTTCCAAGTTGTAAAATAGAAATATATAATATTATATATGAGGGATATTGTACTTTGTGCTCACATGTGGCATTGGGCCTGTCTCAAACCCCAACAAACCTTACACGCCACACAGCCGTCTAAAATACTACTCTCTCCTCTTATGGTGGCCAGAGATGGATAAATGAAACAACGTGGAATTCGCTTCCAAAGTAACAAATGTTGAAATCACCCAAAAGATCAGAACGTCTTGGTCGATGAATTTCATTTGTCCTGAATCTGGTGGAAGTGGACTTCTCAGTGATCATACTAGTCTTGTAAACAGACGGAACATCTCACGTTTATTCTGTTTTAAGTAAAGTGAGTTAAATCACAGTAAACATTTAGATTTTGAAGCAAAGAATAGTTTATCTGAATTCTTTGCTTCATTTTTTTGTCGTTTTATTTTAGCATAATATTGTATTTCGGATGCATGGATCATGTAAAAAACAAGTGATTTAAAAAGTTCTATATTTTTTTCTTCGCCTTGTTTCTTTGACAGAATACTGTAGCAGAAAGTTATCTGGACCGATTTGTATTGAAGCAGGTTTTTTTTTTTTTTTCAGTTTTGCATGCCTCAGATTTTTCTTTTAATCTCATTATCAATATATAGCAATTTTTTCATTCAAAACAGCATGCGGTGTTTAGACATACATATTTGAAAAAGGTCAATTTCATTTTACGAAGAGAATATCTTTATGATTGTCCAAAACCTTTTAGCCAAAGCCTGCTGTGCGAATGACAACGCTTTGATAATGCTAACTGACCTATCAGAAGAGCAATCAACCGTACTGTGTTATAAAATATCGTCATTGTTATTGCTTCCGCCGAAATTTTATTTCATGTTGGCATTTCATAACAATTGCCATAAATTGAAGTTCTAGCTCCTGAAATTAAAAAGCAAAATGTCATTGATCAATTCTACAAAATATGAATTAAAAATTCATGTGCTTTATAATCTTTTTTAGTTATTTTCTGAGCGAGGTAACGTTAGATTTTAATTTTCTTATATTTCTTTTTTTCAAACTTGATCGTCGTCACTGCTGATTGGACAAGTTTGTTCCCTAAAACAATAATCAAACAAACCAAAATTAAAAACCAAATCAATTTTAATAGAAATAAACCAAGTTCCTCGTCTCTCCAGATGGTCTTATATAAGGTGTCTTCTAAACGGAATATCTACCACTTCCGCATCCGCTAGCGGTGTCGATAAGCTTATGTTGGAACAATCTAGATCGTGATTTAGTGACATTATTCATTTGAAGAGCTTCACTTCGGAAGAGTCGATACCTCAATTTGGTAGAACAGTTACTTCTGTTAGTCTAACGTGTTCAAGATTTGTCCCTACTTTGCATTATGCAGATATCTTTGGAGATCTTTTTTTTTAAATCTAGTAGAGTCCGATAAAAATAAGATCTACAGATTAGTTCACTGACTTCACTCACCAGCACTTATACATAATCTGATATCGTAGTGCCAAAAGTTAAAGTAATTGATTCTTCACGATGCAAACATGTCTGGAAAAAATGTTAGTATTATGAATTGAAACACTGACGTAGAAATAAGTTTATAAACAGTTCTACTGTGAGCAGTTTAATGCATAGCAAATCTCAAGGGAAAAAAGTGCTAAAATGGTTTGTATTTAAATAGCATCTCGACATTTCATGAAATTAAATGACAATACCCTTCAACTTCTGTCGAGCCGACTATAATAACGAAATCTTTTAATCAAGGATTCTCTAAAAGATTGTTCTGAGAAAACATTGTCTAATCTTCAAGACAGTTTATTGTACAGCAAAAGACAGATGCGTTGTCAACAAAGATTTTTTCTGAATATCCCTTCTCTGTAGTGTACCTACCTAAAAGACTCTCTGCTGTGTTCTGTATAAACCGACCGTGCTGACTTCAACACTGTGCGAGGAAATGCCGCAGCCGCCCTGTTTTTATTCTTTATTTTGTTGCCATCAACAATATTCGAATCTTACAGTCATGAAAACAAAAAACGAAGATAATTTTCGTTGTCTTCCCACTATATGGTTGTTACTGATCTAATCATTTTGGCTGCTTGCAATACAGCTTGGTGAGAGATTCATTCACCAGGAAGCAATATATAAACAGTGAAAAACAGATAAATTTTTACAGAATTCGAGATGCGCTCAAATCAAGAGTCCATGCCTGAAAGAGGGTGAATAAGTGATTTTTATCAGGTTTCATACCCTCAGAATGATCCCATTATAGCAGTGGTCAAATTCATCCGGACATGATATATTATCACACCAATGACGGCGAAAAGAAGAGCTCAATAGGAACATAAAAGTTGCGATTGTGATCTTTTACTGAAGTTGGGCTCACGCCTTGTCATGCATACGGCGTATCTATCTTGAACGATATATTGTAAAGTGCTCATCGTCTCTGAATTTTCACGTCTACTGGCAATCCCATTGAATGAGGTGCAGACTGGCTGACTGGACCACACATACACATGCATGCACACACAAGCGAACTGTATGATGCAGGACTATGACCACATCTGATGTCCAGTACAAACAGTCATGTGTCAGCGGCTTCTAGGTCATGATCCACTTCTACGGTAATCTGCTGACTTTTACAATAGAGTAATTCTTCTTCATGACACCGTAAATTACATTGAGGCTTTATCATGATCTTGATCATTATCACCACCATCACCATCATCATCAGTATCATTATTATCATCACTAACACCATCATCATCATCAAAATCATGATCATCTTCATGATCTTCATTATCATCATTATCATGTCCATCACCATCATCATCATTACAACCATCATTATTATCATCATCATTATCATTTTTAATCATCATCATCAACACCATCATCATCATCATCATCATCATCATCATCATCATCTGATTCATCTGATTCATCATTATTTTCATCATAATCATCATCATCACCACTTTCATCATCATCATCATCATCCTAATCTTCTTTTTTTGTTTCTTTCTCAATAGTTGCAAAAAACATGTTCTGTTTCTATTTCTCTGCCTACCTTTCTTTATCCAACTTCCCAACCATCTTTTTGTCTATGATGCTCTCTCTCTCTCTCTCTCTCTCTCTCTCTCTCTCTCTCTCTCTCTCTCTCTCTCTCTCTCTCTCTCTCTCTCTCTCTCTCTCTCTCTCTCTCTCTCTCTCTCTCTCTCTCTCTCTCTCTCTCTCTCTCTCTCTCTCTCTCTCTCTCTCTCTCTCTCTCTCTCTCTCTCGCGCGCGCGCTCTCTCTCTCTCTTCATTTTCTCTCTCCTATGCCATATACCCAGAGCCTTTTAGGTCGCCATATTATTCATATTAATTTCGTCATAATATAAGTAGTCGTTCCCTGTCTCGATTACTTTTAAAATTATTGTAAATGAATATGCGCATAAAAGGAATTAAGAATGCATTACATAATTTAGTCTACCAGAGCCTGGCCTTGTTAGACTGAAAATCGGTGAGAAAATTATCCTGAAATTAGAGCCAAAACGAAATTTTTCCTCTTGTATGTTACGTTTGAGATAACATTTTGCCGTGCGTGCCTTGCTTTGAGCTTAGAAGGTCATAGATCTAGCTTTCATTATACTAAGCCTGCCCTTGGCAGATATGATGTCTGTGAACATCTGAATTGACTTTGCCAGATGTTGTTGAATTTTATGGCAATGTGATATAAACATGGTGATTCTTTGCCTTTGGCTTGTTTTCTGGCCAAGTGAGTCCAAAATCACGTAAATCTTCTGGTAACAGAAAACTGGGTATCAGACTTCTATTAATTTCTTCAATTCTACGAACTAAAGACAAGAAAGCAGCAGTTGTTATACCGTTACCATAATATTATGTACATATCTATGTATATGTTGAATACAATCTGCTGCGATGCGTTGTCATGGTCGAAAAAAAAATATAAAAGAGTTTGAGGCCATACCATAATTGCAACGACCATAAGTCAATTGTTTACTGGTTTTATTTCTCCTCGTAACAAATTGCAATGAGTTATCTTCCATGAAGCAGCATCGGTTGCGAGGCCAATAATGACGTTAAAATAAAAAAAAAATTCTAGAAACAGAATGCACTAGGAATTTCTAAGCAAGTCCGGTAAAACTTGGAGGGACTTTGGAACATTAGGAGACGCTCAAGCGAATCAGGCCACCATTCTTGAGATGGACGAATAAGGATAATACTTATTTCTCTTCAGATCTGTTAAGGCTTCTATCCCCACACAGCGACGAATAAGGATGATACTTATTTCTCTTGAGATCTGTTAAGGCTTCTATCCCCACACAGCGACGAATAAGGATGATACTTATTTCTCTTGGAGTCTGTTAAGGCCTCTATCCCCACACAGCGACGAATGAGGATGATACTGATTTCTCTTGGAGTCTGTTAAGGCCTCTATCCCCAACACAGCGACGAATAAGGATAATACTTATTTCTCTTGAGATCTGTTAAGGCCTCTATTCCCACACAGCGACGAATAAGGATGATGCTAATTTCTCTTGGAGTCTGTTAAGGCCTCTATCCCCACACAGCGACGAATAAGGATAATACTTATTTCTCTTGGAGTCTGTTAAGGCCTCTATCCCCAACACAGCGACGAATAAGGATAATACTTATTTCTCTTGAGATCTGTTAAGGCCTCTATTCCCACAGAGCGACGAATAAGGATGATGCTAATTTCTCTTGGAGTCTGTTAAGGCCTCTATCCCCACACAGCGACGAATAACCGCCCCGACGGCTGAATCCTGGCATGTTTCGAGCTGACCTTTGCCCTACCTGGGGTTCCAATGTTTTGGTTTGTTGTACAATAAACTGACACGGTGTCTGTATCATGCTTCGCTAGGGTTTACTACAGACACAGCTAATCCGTTTGTTTTGTGAGGTTGTTTGATATAGTATTTCCACATTTTTAGAGAGTTAGAGCTTCAAGTCAGTCCATCTTGTGATATCAAACAGCCTTGTCGCAAGGGGTGGAAACCTTGAATTCCTGAAAAGAAAAGTCTCAAGGATGGTGGCTCTGCTCTGCGACTGGAAGCTGTGATATTGAAACCTCCCTATGAAATCGGTATCCTGATAGACGGGTTATATCAGGATGATCAAAATACTATCAATGAGAACAGAAGAAATAGTTGTGGAGATACAGAGTTCCCTCCAACAGCCAGCAACGTGTATAGGCGCCACTTGCGTTAGGTTATTACGTTGCTAACTCCGTGTATATTTTGAGACCAGAATAATTGTGACCGAAGTCCTTCGATACGCAGTGAGAAGATGTTAGCTTACAAGCAAAATACGAAGTCTCCTATAAGAAAAAAAGGGAGCAATTTTTTTTTTTTTTTTTGGGGGGGGGGGGGGGGTGGGAGGGTGGGGAGGAGGAAGCTGATGGTGAATTTGTCATTGTAGATGTATTATAGTGTGTGAAGCTTTTCTTTTTTTTTTTTTTTTTTCTCTTTTAAAAGATAGGGATAGGATGGTAGATATGTGTAGTACTTAAAATTAAAGATGGAGACAAAAGAACGAAATGATGGCGAGGCTATCCAAAAAATAAAAAAAAAAAATAGAAAGAAAGAAAGAAAGAGGAGTTTTTTTTTTTTTAAAAAAAGCTTGATCTTTTCGAATATGAAATAAAACCAAGTATGTAAGAGCGAAGTTCCACTAGGGCCTGGTCTTTGTTTATTCACAGCTCCGTGATCCAGACCGATCAAATCTAAGCAAAATACACACTGGAATAATCCAGGGGCGGAGACATTTTGTGGGGTCTGCCAGGTAACGTGGGGCCCCCCCTCTCACAATGTTTATTATCCTCTTACAATCACCTGACTGTAAAGTTCCACGCACAGATTTTTTACCCGGTCGGGGGTGCAGGAATTGTGAGGGCATCGCTTGGGTTGTGTTTTCCAGGTCTATTCTTCCCTGTGCTGTGTTTCTATAGCGTTTCATACTTTCTTTTTTATTATGTATTTTCTTTCTCCCAGATACCTGATATACGAAAACTATATTGCATTTTCTTTGTTTCTATTTTTGTTTCGGTCATTGTTTCTTCCTAAAAGACTACGTACAAGGGTCATTCATTTTGAACATAGATGTGGTTTTTGAAGAGATCACCCACAAATTGCTGTTTATTATTTATTGAACGGACAATCTTGTAATTGTAAATAAGAATACATTTTTATATCTACCAATCTATCTATCTATCTATCCATCCATCCATCCATCTATTTATTTATCTATCTATCTGTATATCTATCTATCTATCTACATTTCTATCAATCAATCTATCTATCTATCTATTTATCTATCTACCTATCTATCTTTTTATCTATCAATCCATCCATCTAGCTATCTGTTTACCCATCTATCTATCTATCTATCTATCTATCCATCTATCCATTTATCTATCTATCTATCCATCCATCCGTCTATCAATCTATCCATCCATCCATCCATCCATCCATCTATCTATATATTCATGTATATTTTTATGTAAATAGAGAGAGAGAGAGAGAGAGAGAGAGAGAGAGAGAGAGAGAGAGAGAGAGAGAGAGAGAGAGAGAGAGAGAGAGAGAGAGAGAAAGAGAAAGAGAGAGAGAGAGAGAGAAAGAGAAAGAGAGAGAGAGAGAGAGAGAGAGAGAGAGAGAGAGAGAGAGAGAGAGAGAGACGGAGGAGGGGGGAGGGGGGGGAGAGGAGAGAAGCGTTACTATACCATTTTCCTAACGTTTATAAAATAATCATTTACATACAAAAAGCTGTCTCAAAGATGAGGAGCCATATATAATCAATTCAAAAGTTTATTGTTTGGAGAAAATGAAGTATTCAAAGCTTTTTAATTTTTGAAATAGGGAGAGAGAGAGGAAGAAAAATGGCCTGTGCTAAGATTTTTATAAATTAAATACATCGAAATTTCAAAACACGGACCAAAAAATAAAAAAAAAGAAAAGAAAAAACAAAAACGTCTACGATTTATGCCTCCCTTTCTAAAACTAAACAATGTTAACATTTTTTTTAGACCGAAAAGAACTCAAAACTCAACAACAAAAAATGTGAAGAAATATAGTATTTACACTTATACAATCATTTATACAAGAGTGAAAAGCGCACTTGAAAAAAAGCCGTCACTAATCTTCCAAGCCCCGCCCTTTTTTGCGCGCTATAAATAACAAAACAAAAGAAAGGGCGCGATTTTGTCTCAAGTTAGGCTGCCGCAAAGTTCGCCCCGCCTCCTCCTCTCAACTGGGCTGTTCCATCTCAGGTACTGGCGCGGCTGAGAGGGGGAGGGGTAGAAGGGTCCCAATGTAAGCCTTAACTGGCACTAGAGTTCTGGAACTAATATTTCTTAGTTCATTTGAAACCTTTATTCTTCCTCTCTGAGTCTCTCTTTCTCTCTCCTCTCTCTCTCTCTCTCTCCCTCTCTCTCTCTCTTTCTATCTCTTTCTTTCTCTTTCTCTTTCTCTCTCTCCCTCCTCTCTCTCTCTCTCTCTCTCTCTCTCTCTCTCTCTCTCGCTCTCTCTCTCTCTCTAAATCCATCTATTGATCTATCTGTCCATTCATCTATCTAACTATCTTTCATAATATCAATATATCCGTTAAATTTAACTATCTATGTTATCAATCTCCCTCTATATCTATCTATCTCTCTATCCGACTATTAAATATCTATTTCTTTCTGACTTCAAATTTTGCGCAGTTTACTTATGCAAACTCATTTTTATTTCACTCAGTCCCTCTGGCGTCTTTCTTCTTTCTCTCCCTTTCTCTCTCTCACTCACACACACTCTCTCTCACTCACACACTCTGTTTCTCTCTCTCTTACTCACTTTCTCCCCCTCAAACTTCCTCTCCATTAGTCTGTCTATCCGTTTCCTTGCCATCTCCCACTGTCCACACCATTAAACTCTTACACTTCTTGCTTTCTTGCTTATGTCTGTTACTTGAGTTTTATTTCTTCTCTTGCTGCATGTTCCATTCTGGTGCAAAATGCGCACACGCAAAACTTTATACCTGGCACGATCGAAAAAGAGAAAATAAGGGAAGGGGTGGTGGGATGTGAGAGAGAGAGAGAGAGAGAGAGAGAGAGAGAGAGAGAGAGAGAGAGAGAGAGAGAGAGAGAGAGAGAGAGAGAGAGAGAGAGAGAGAGAGAGAGAGAGAGAGAGAGAGAGAGAGAGAGAGAGAGAGAGAGAGAGAGAGAGAGAGAGAGAGAGAGAGAGAGAGAGAGCGAACGAGAGATAAAGGAGAAGGGTAGGTAGAGAAAGAGAAAGAGGATATTTACATGGAAGCAATAAAATATAATCACGAGAGTGCATACGGGAAATTGAGGGGAAATAAGTAGCAGAAAATTAGGGTAATCAAAGGGAGGTAATAACTGTGACATTTCATTGTGGTGGGTATATGGGTAAATCTAGTGGTCTGCAACAATCAGAGGCCGGGGGTGAGGATGGCAAGAGACGGTCGGCTGGTGTGCTCCAGCAGTAAACATGAGTTATTGTACAATATAGGAATAAAATCGGATTGACAGATGGAAGTAACATTGAAGATATGAGTAGAAAATAAAAAGGGGAAAAGAGAGAGAGAGAGAGAGAGAGAGAGAGAGAGAGAGAGAGAGAGAGAGAGAGAGAGAGAGAGAGAGAGAGTGTAATATAAAAACTGTGATTTTCAAAATACCGGTAGATCACCGATAGCTACACACCTAGTTAGAAGAGAATAAGGAGAGAAAGAGCGAGATAGACAGACAGCTAGATAGATAGATAGATAGATAGATATATATATATATATATATATATATATATAGATAGATAGATAGATAGATAGATAGATAGATAGATAGATAGATAGATAGATAGATAGATAGATAGATAGATAGATAGATAGATAGATAGATAGAGAGATAGAGAGAGAGAGAGAGATCGCGAGAGAGGAAGAGAGAGCGAGAGAGGAAGAGAGAGAGAGAGAGAGAGATGTTGTGAAAGCAAAACATGAAAATGAAAAGTAAAAGAGAGAGACATAATTATACAGTCAGTGAAAACTAGCACAGGAATAAGATTCCCACTGGAGAGCCAGAATCTCGAAAGTGTAGTATAAAAACTGTGATTATCAAAATACCGGTTGATCAATGATAGCTACAAACCTAGTTAGAAGAGAATAAGGAGAGAAAGAGCGAGATAGACAGACAGATAGATAGATAGATAGATAGAGAGAGAGAGAGAGAGAGAGAGAGAGAGAGAGAGAGAGAGAGAGAGAGATATTAATTAATGTTTTCCAACTAGCTTAGAGAAACAATAAGTGAGTTGGGGAATGAAATATGACTATATTTAGCTTAAGGAAATTAAAAAATAAAATAAGAAAGCAACTCAAGGAAATGGATAAAATAGGACTGACACGTAGCTACTCAGTTCCTGTTGATTATTTTCTTCTCTTTTCCTTCCTCGTCGACCAATCACAAATTATTGACAAAACTCTTAAAACTGTAGCAAGTCAGTCCACGTTTATCTCACTAACTGGGATGATGTTTATAATATCAAGCGATTACGTGGTTTCCTAAAATTGTTATTCAATGATATGTTACAAGTTTTTGAAAGAGGTAAACAAATTATTATTAATCAAGATATCTACATGTCAAATGGTTAGGTTACCTTTCTTTCCTGGTCCCACAAATAGCCCAAGCTTAAGGTGGTAAAATCTCTACTTTTTTGTTTATCATAACATTAGTATGTGGAATAAAAAAAAAAACAGAAAATTTTTTTTTACAGTTGATCTTGTATATCCAAAATTCAAAGGCATGATTCATACTATAAGGCCAAAGTCTGCTAGAATTCTCTATATAAGAAGATCAAAAATTCTAGGACTTGCTCGCTTATTAGAAGTAGGCTTTGAGTGAAAAGGATATGAAAATGCCAGCACTTTGTGGGATTTGAATAATGATTATACACATTTATTATTCGAAAACATTAAAAAAAAAAAAAAAAAAAACTGACGAGAATGTAATTTACACTCACAAATTGACGCTCGTTTTTCATAGCAAATAATTTATTATTATCTATTAAATCAAATTAATGACAAACTTACTGCCACAGTATATTTTTCTGCTTTGATCGGACCATGTCAACAAGAATCTTTAACAACAAAAAATATTTATACTCCTTAACACAAAGTGTGTTGTTTCATATCTTTTAATAAAATGAATTATTCTTGAGAACACCGTTGTCAAAATAATTCTGGTCTTTAAACTGTGAAAGGTATGCGCATTCTACTGCCTTTGATTTATACTATCCTATTCTGTTAATCTATATCCAATAAGTGTTTTAGTTATAGCTGTATTTGCTTTTTTCTATTTCCGTTGTTTTTCTGTTGTTACTTTTTGCTTGAAAATAATTCTCAGTTTTTACTTGTTTTTAAATAACGTTTGTTACATTCGATTATTGAACCCGTTTCCCCTTCAGCTACGTGTCCGTCTGTCTGTCAGTCCGTCTGCATCTATCTGTCTATCTGTCTGTCTATCTATCTATCTATCTATCTATCTATCTATCTATCTATCTATCTATCTATCTGTCTATCTGTCTATCTGTCTGTCTATCTATCTATCTATCCATCTATCTATCTATCTATCTGTCTGTCTGTCTATCTGTCTGTCTGTCTGTCTGTCTATCTATCTATCTATCTATCTATCTATCTGTCTGTCTGTCTATCTATCTATCTATCTATCTATCTATCTATCTATCTATCTATCTATCTATCTATCTATCTGTCTGTCTATCTATCTATCTATCTATCTATCTATCTATCTATCTCTTTGTCATTTAACTATAATCCAACAATCCCTTTTTCTCTCTACCTTTGCCATCATCTTTTTAATTGATTTTCCCCTAAATCTGTCTTTTATCAGACATGATCTTCCTTCTCCTCATTCCCACCTCCTCCCCTACACATCCACCCCGCCCTACCCCTCTTTGTTGATTACCCGCCCCCTTACCCTCTCCACCAGGCTGAAAGAGCCCCAAACCTTGAGGGTGGTCTAGGGACCCCTAGCCGACCAGCCGTAGATCGAGCCCAAATGTCTCAGATGAATAAATCATTAGGGGGTTTCATCAACAAACCAACAGGGACTTGCCTCTGCCTGTCATGCGTAGCTCCTGGCACGAGAAAACACATCCTCGTCTGCAGCCTGAGAAGAGCTGTTTGGGCACCCGGCCCAGAACTTTGGCAGACCAGCTACCGGCTTAAAGGTCGCGTCTAGAGCTCCACTGCTGGGGACGGTGAGCAGAGGCAGCTTGGAGGAGACCATGGAGGAAAACCCGGACACTTTGAAAAAAAAAGGCCAAAAATATTTTAGAACCAAAAAAAAAAAAAGGAAAGGAAAAAAGAAAACAACAACAAGAACAAAAAAAGAAACTAAAATAAAAAAAACAACATCCAAATTCTTTTTTTCAACAAAGATTTAACATTTTCTTGTTAATTCCTTTATGCGCTTTGGGTTTATCCAGCAATGTCTGACGGAAGCTTGTCTGATGTTTGAAGCAGTGAAAAAGATCATGTAACTGACAGACTGCTTCCAATCAATGAAAAACATCAAATTAATTAAACATCTAAAGAAAAGATTTGTGGCCTAGCTGTTGATTTTTATCATCTCAGCCATAATTAGAGTCGTCGACAGGTTTCGAACTCAGAATCTTTCGCCCTTAAGGCGAGAAAGTCATGCACTGAACCCAACATTGGGATTTTTGTCTGAAGCATCAAAAATTACCTTTATGTTTGGCCAACATCTACATCTGGGCTTTTCATTTCAAACCAGTTTTTCTGTAATAGTTAGGAGTTTATGGATAACATTTTATAGCCCTGAATCACGTTACTGTTATGTTTGTTCGTTCCATTCAATTTTCAGCAGATCTAAGATAGGTCCTTATCTAAACTCATAAAATTAAAATGTAGACCTTCAAATTGCGAGTGGAAAAAAAATGGAAAGGAGTAAAGACTCGTAGAATAGTTCATACACTCCATTAATTTTGTTTGTTCTTTCTGTTTTTGATCATTTTCAGAAAATCCAGGCGATGTAACTCCAAATCAAAGAAGGCAAACATACCCTTGTTAGAGTAATGTATTCAATGAAATGCTTGAATCGCTTTAAGAAAGGTTGCCCCGTTAAAGATTTAGCTAACCAATCTGTATACCTTTCAAAACTTTCAAAGGATCATAGCACAATAGCAGCTGCTAGTCGATGGAAGCTTGTCCTTCAGCAGAAATGTTTCATATCATTTTCTTGCCCGTTACAGTATTGTACTCAGTCGTCAGAGTAATGAGGTAGTACATATAAGATCATGTCTGTCTGTCTGACAGTCTGTCTCTCTTTTTCTGACTCTCTCTCTCTCTCTCTCTCTCTCTCTCTCTCTCTCTCTCTCTCTCTCTCTCTCTCTCTCTCTCTGCATTTCTTCCCACACTCAACTCCATCTCTAACACAAGTTTTACTTTTTTTTATTATTTAAATCCCGTCTCGGCACAAAACACGTCTACACACACAAACAGACCTAGTGCACCGTAGTTTGATAAATTTCATTTTTTTTTTCTTTTTCTCTCCCTGTCTTTCTCTCCTTGTTTCCTTTGTCTACACCAGTCTAAATTAGCCTGCTCTCAGTGGTTGCCAGCGCTGGAAACCTACCAGCCCGTTTGTTGCTGCCATATGTCTGATTAAACTTTGACATTTCCAGAGATTCAACTCAGTCCTTCTCGATTCACCCCACCCCCACCCTCTCCTTTCTCCTGCTGTACAACAAAAAATAATACACTTACTCATTCTGATAGCCTACCCAAGCTTTTTCTGGAATATCCGAGGCCTGTATATAATACTTGTTCGTCTATTTTTCCGTTTGCAAGTGTGAACGACCGCTGTGAAATCCCAGTGTATCAGGTCCACACTTCTAACAGTAGCTGAGAATTACGAGGTTTGTTTGGTGCTGTTTTCTAGATGCTAAACTTCGCCAATGTTTCACTCTTGGTCATCTTCTTGGGGTTGATTGTTTTTACTCGACTTGGACAATTCCCTCACTTCTTTTTTAAATGATATAATTCCCCCTCTTTTATGATAATTATCATTGTTTAATGTCTTACGTGAACAATTTTTTTTTACAGATAAATATTTTGAAAAAAAAAATGACCTTTATTCTGTTAAAGCGATAATCTGAAAGAATATATATTTTTTTAAATTCACTAATTTGTATTGATCTAAGTCTTTCACAAGTGATTTTTTTTCTTTTTTTTTTTTTTGGAGGTTTCATTATTATCATTTTTGGACTAATCCTCTCACTAGCTCTCATGACGGTCATGTAGTTGAGTTAGTAGACTAGCTAGACGAAACGGTCCTGGTTCGACTCTGGTTTGGTCATCCTTCTGATGGAGGATCGGCTACCCAGCTATCAACCCTGCCCCTGGCCCTAGTTGGATGGACACCGCAATCTCCGCAAAGCTCCTGTAGCTCTCGCTCTCTCTCTCTCTCTCTCTCTCTCTCTCTCTCTCTCTCTCTCTCTCTCTCTCTCTCTCTCTCTCTCTCTATCTATCTATCTATCTATATCTCTATCTATCTATCGATCTATCTCTCTCCCTCTCTCTCTATCTATTTATCTATCGATCTATCTCTCTCCCTCTCTCTCTATCTATTAATCTATCTATCTATCTCTCTACCTCTCTCTCTATCTATCTATCTCTATCTTTCCCTCTCTCTCTATCTATCTATCTACCTATCATTCTATCGTTCTCTATCTCTCTATCTATCTATCTCTATCTCTCTATATCTATCTTTCTATCTCTATCTCTATCTATCTTTTTATCTCTCTATCAATCTATTTCTCTCTCTATCTCTCTAAATATCTATGTCTATCTCTCTCTATCTATCTCTATCTATATATCTATTGACCTATCTTTATCTCTCTCTCTCTCTCTCTCTCTCTCTCTCTCTCTCTCTCTCTCTCTCTCTCTCAGACCCATGATTAACCAAACAATACTGGATGAATCAAAGTCGAAGATAGCCAGTTTTGTGTTACGAAACCGAACTTTTGTCTCGAGTTACAAAATTAAGCACGGCTGAGATTGATGAACCGTTTCAAGGGACATTTTGACTCCTCTCTTAATAAACTAATTTTAGTCTATGATAATATCAATGATTTCCAAAGCCAAGCTTTGAAATAAAAGATTTATTGAATTTTTTTTTTTTTAATTCACTCTTGTAAAGATAATCACGTTTACTTAATTTCCAAACCGACGCCAAAATTCATGCTAACTTTGCGTAAGTTTAACAAACAAAATTCCATGGAAAAATAAATATTTTTATCTTCAATCGTCCCCCGTCAATGTGCCAGTACAACCCAGTCATCAAGAGACGCCAGATAGTGCAGTCGGTAGAGCATAGGACTTACACGCTGGAGGTTTGATTCGATTCCTCGTTGGGATATCTGGTGTGGCGTTCAGATTCCTTCAAACCAAACCTTATCCTTGACTCGACTAAAACAGCCGTCATCTTCGTCTAAAGTTTTTCCGGAAACTTAAGGGCGAGTAAAATTTAAGAAATACAACCAAACCAAACAAACATCCAGAAGAAAAAAAATGGGGGAAAAAATTATTTTGTTCCATGTCCCCGGTAGCCTGAAAGTCATAACGTCATAATATCCTACACTGACGTAAGAAATAAAACGTTGTTCTTGGTCTGCTGACGTAATCGCCGCAAGTCACGTGGGATTTGTCTTGTTTGTGAAGTGGTAGAAACCTTGAGGCTAAGTCGAGTTGAGTGATGCTTTCTTCCTAACGAGCCAATAGAATGTCAGGAGGCGCAAGAAAACAGATTGTGTTCACGGCTCCAAAGGGGGTCCAGGACGATCGGGGTATTGAGGGCGGCATTCCTGGAAATGTCAAACTGGGAGAAAACATGAGCTGGGCACGGTTTGGAGGAAGGGAGGAAGAGAGAGAGAGAGAGAGAGAGAGAGAGAGAGAGAGAGAGAGAGAGAGAGAGAGAGAGAGAGAGAGAGACAGACAGACAGACGGAATGAGACAGATTGAGAGATAGAGAGAGAGTCCGACAGATATAGAGAGAAACAGGGAGAGAGAGAGATAGAGAGAGAAAGAGACAGAGAGAGAAACAGAGAGAAAGAGAGAGACAGAGATAGACAGAGAGAGACAGAGAAGTGACCGAGAGACAGAGAGAGAGAGAGAGATATTAAGATGACGGCCCTAGATAGATATCTAGTGGCCCTGGATACACAATGGTTTACACCAGACTCTGTGTGATAGCAATCTCTCACGATACAACGGATGAGCCACCACAGTGTCAGTCTATCATGCTCTTCAGTAAAAGTCTTCCATGGAGACTTACGGAACGTAAACTTGCGCCATCTATTTTTTATTTGGTTTTATTTTATCCTGGAGCCTCTCATAAAGATTACTACAGTACTAGCCACATTAACATACAAACAATTTTAGTGCTGTTTTAAATTTCCCTTTCTTTTAGTGGTACTTAGATCATGTGACTGTTGCCCCAAACACGGTAATTTTAAGTTTGTACAACCTCTTGAATCCAAAGCTGAATGCCGAACCAAATCTCACTGAGGTCTTCAGTCATGTCTTTGGAACACCTCCTTTCTGCTTCCCATGACTCTCTGGTGGTGTTAACCTCTCATTTGATGCTCTCGTTAAATCTCTCTACTGATGCTCCCGTTAAATCTCTCTACTGATGCTCTCGTTAAATCTCTCTACTGATGCTCTCGTTAAATCTCTCTACTGATGCTCTCGTTAAATCTCTCTACTGATGCTCTCGTTAAATCTCTCTACTGATGCTCTCGTTAAATCTCTCTACCGATGCTCTCGTTAAATCTCTCTACTGATGCTCTCGTTAAATCTCTCTACCGATGCTCTCGTTAAATCTCTCTACCGATGCTCTCGTTAAATCTCTCTACCGATGCTCTCGTTAAATCTCTCTACCGATGCTCTCGTTAAATCTCTCTACCGATGCTCTCGTTAAATCTCTCTACCGATGCTCTCGTTAAATCTCTCTACCGATGCTCTCGTTAAATCTCTCTACCGATGCTCTCGTTAAATCTCTCTACCGATGCTCTCGTTAAATCTCTCTACCGATGCTCTCGTTAAATCTCTCTACCGATGCTCTCGTTAAATCTCTCTACCGATGCTCTCGTTAAATCTCTCTACCGATGCTCTCGTTAAATCTCTCTACCGATGCTCTCGTTAAATCTCTCTACTGATGTTCTCGTTAAATCTCTCTACCGATGCTCTCGTTAAATCTCTACCGATGCTTCAATCTTCTACCGATGCTCTCGTTAAATCTCTCTACCGATGCTCTTGTTAAATCTCTCTACCGATGTTCTCGTTAAATCTCTACCGATGCCTTCGTTAAATCTCTCTACTGATGTTCTCGTTAAATCTCTCTACCGATGCTCTCGTTAAATCTCTCTACTGATGTTCTCGTTAAATCTCTCTACCGATGCTCTCGTTAAATCTCTCTACCGATGCTCTCGTTAAATCTCTCTACCGATGCTCTCGCTATATCTCTCTACTGATGTTCTCGTTAAATCTCTCTACTGGTGCTCTCATTAAATCTCTCTACTGGTGCTCTCATTAAATCTCTCTACTGATGCTCTCGTTAAATCTCTCTACTGATGCTCTCGTTAAATCTCTCTACTGATGCTCCCGTTAAATCTCTCTACTGGTGCTCTCATTAAATCTCTCTACTGATGCTCCCGTTAAATCTCTGTACTGATGCTCTCGTTAAATTTCTCTACTGACGCCATCGTTAAATCTCTCTACTGATGCTCTCGCTAAATCTCTGAATATTTTTGTGAATACTTATACATATCCTGAGCTGTATCTCCTCCTGCTATTGCAAATGCTGTAGCAACAGCAGCCGCTTGCAGCAATAGCACACCGAGCATTTTTCAGTAGTATAGTGATGCTGGGGTAACAGTTCTTTAAACGACTTTGCTGCTGTGTCAGTTGGTACTAGCAGTGCTGCTACCACTGATATAATTTCCACTAACCTTATTGATGAAGCCATGGCGTTCACAACTTTTTAAACAGCCTCTAGATTTCTTGCCAGATTCTCAAAAACTGGAAAACTAAAAAAAAGGAAAAAAGAAACCAGGTGATGTGTTAGGCTCTATGAGGTAGGGACTACACTATAGTGACCATAAAGTTTTAGCTTTCGCTGCCCGTTTGATGTGCGAAAAACGTGGAGATCCCTTTATTGTGGACGCGCTATACTAAACACGCGTCTTATCTGCTGCTCCCCTCTGTGTAAAACTGTACAGACCTGTAGCTGTGATAGTCTAGCCCAAAACACAACGCCAAGGAAGCCAGACTGTGATAATCATAGCACCCCAGTCGGCCTTGACCTCGGACATAGATCATAGGAACACAGTCATATCAAGGTCACGATTGGGGAGGTCAAGTCACATCATGTGCGATCATTGATCATCGATCAAGCCATCAAAGATGTTTGATTTTGAACACCTTGACCCCAAATCGTAAGGCCTGTGGTAGTCCATCCCCTCGACGCTTAGGGCCAACTTATCAACTCAATGAGCAGACACATAATTTTATACCTTTGCTTTCTGCTCTTTGTGTGGTCAAGAGTTTTAACCGCTCTTTTGAACCCTGGCGTTGTTGGACATAGAGGATGTTTGAATCCGATAGACTCGATATTTCCTGTCCTTAATTTGCTCTCTATTAACCTACAACTGTACTATAATTCGTAATGAAAACGTACTTTCTATGACTGTTTTTTTTTCTCTATAAAATCTGAAAAAAGTAAAAGTAAGATTTTATTCAGGCATGTTTGTGTAGGTATTAAATGATGATACCGTAGCCATTCTTAAAAATGACGGAAAGGGTACAGTAATTACCAGCGAGTTTTCGCACGTATTTTCCGTTACAATATGATAAAACTGTTCAGCTAAATTTCTTGTCATCCATTCACCAGTGGGTAGAGTATACAATTTGCATTAATTAAGTTGCATTATATTTGCATTTCACGTGATAGTACGAGATGTGGTATCGTCTCATGCCCTTATACCTCCCCCACCCCCCCCCCCTCTCTCTCTCTCTCTCTCTCTCTCTCTCTCAGACTCTCACTCTCTCTCTCGTTTTCTCTCTCTCTATCTCTTTCCTCTTTTTCTCTCACTCTGTCTTTGTTTATCCGTGTCTCAGTCTGTCTGTCTGTTGGTCTGTGCCTGCCTCTCTCTCTCTCTCTCTCTCTCTCTCTCTCTCTCTCTCTCTCTCTCTCTCTCTCTCTCTCTCTCTCTATCTCTTTCTCTCTTACTCTGTCTTTGTTTTTTCGTGTCTCAGTCTGTCTGTCTGTCTGGGCCCCCCCCCCCCCCCTCTCTCTCTCTCTCTCTCTCTCTCTCTCTCTCATCCTTTCCCCTCAATCTGAAGAATGCTTCGTTTTGTGCTAGTTATTATGTTTCCCAGTTTATGCCCAAGGTTTACTAGCAGATAAAACTGATATAGATAACGGTGATCAGTCTAAACAAATGGAGGAACCGCTGTATTTAGAAACCCTACCCTTTGTTTTACAATTGACAGAAGCGTGTAAAAGGGCACTAGATTTCAATACCATTGAAATACATGTATCTCATACTAGATTCTAAATGCCTTAGGACTTAGGCGACTTGTCGAAAGTATGCAAACAGTTCAGTGATCAAATTGCACGTCAAGTTCCTCCGCGGCTCTACAAGATCCCTCAGCCGGCGCGCAGCGTCTGACGTGGTCGGTGCGCAGATTGAGGTTTAGCCTCGGCGCATTAGCCACGCCCCTTAGCTGCGCCATTGGGCTGTCGAGGCGTGCTGCTATTGGCTCCCGCTAAGCTTGGCCTCGCCTCCCTGTGCCAGTCACGCGGTCCCAAGACAAGCATGGCCGCCGAGAGCAGTTTGATCGCGGGTAGTGAAAAAAAATGTCCCTAAGTGTAGATCACACAATGAGGTCTCAATTTTACCACGGATTTCTGGAAATTCGGGATGAAATTCAAGTCCGAGACGACGGCGTCTGCTAATCTAGGTGACCCCTCGTTTCAGGCCAGAGGTAGGACAATATCTTATCTATTGAAGCCTCTATTTCTATTTCCTTACGCGATTTAATAAAGCAATCTAATATTTTTTTTAAACCCTGACTGAGCCATACAATTCAATTGATAATATAAAGCAAACGACCTGAGGCATGTAAAAAAAAAAACCAACCTTTAAGTAATGCAGTAAACTCGAGTGAATTTTTCTATATTATACCGGTAATTTGTATAATTAAAAAAAAACCCACAAAAGTTAAGTTAAGTTGCATCAACTTACATTGAAAGGACGCTAACCTATCTTATTTTTCTCCATAAATGAATTTAAGTTTATTAATGAGTCTTCCGACTTCTCTCATTTTTTAATATTAAAAATAAAGAAAAGAACCAAAAAAAAAAAACAAAAAAACAAAACAAAAAAACAAAAACAAAAAACAAAACAAAACACGTTGCCTCGAACAGATCAACTTCAACGTATTTATAAAGGATGGAACTTCAATCAATCTAAGGCGAGGACTTTATGCATGGTAATCCCTACCCATAGGCTACCAACCTGACAAAGAATTTCGAAAAAGAAAAATTAAAAACACTGTCAGATGAAATTTCATTTTCTTTTCTTTTTAATTGCTCAAACTTTACCAAATCTCTATTCACCAAATTTGAAGAAAAAAAGAAGTTTCAAGGGAAGGGAAAAGAGGGGTAGGCGAGACTGTGAGGAAATGAAAATAATTATATTTCTGTTAATTTGTGAGAAGCAAGTATTTTAAATCTAACGATATTTGTTTGGAGTTCTACCAATGATGGTAAGATAGTGGTCCGTTACAGCAGGTGTGGTTAGGCCTGGTTCTACTCACTTGAGACCGGTCAAGGTAGATTATGTGACTGTATTTCAAAGATACATCA
>JAWDGP010000708.1:197500-222500 GCA_033675545.1 Elysia crispata
GTTATGTTGTTTCGGACTCATGTGAAATTTTTCGTCTTTCCACTTGTTATCATACTGGTTATCCTCAAACTGTGTTATAGTTTGTTACTATTATGATTGATGCTGAAAAAAAAAACAAACCAAAAAACCAACAAAGTCATAGTTGACACTGAGCATTTGGGACACAATTTTAAGTCTTGTCTTGGTCTTTAAAACACTGACTCTATCATTTTCTGTCTGTAATGCTCTCATTGATGTACGTGAGAAATACCCAGTGGTTAGCAAAAGCTTGTGGTATAAGCTATGTATTAGGCTTGGGGTAGACGTGAATTTAGCTGGTGCTATAGAAACACAACTCACCTCAGGCGAGTTCATTATTCTCACATTTTTTAATCTCAAATGGGAATAATGGGGACGCTCTTTTCATGTCCTGAGATCTCAAGTCTTCTCACGATTCTAAAAAAAAACCAAAGCAATCATTTCACAAGATTGGCTGAAACTGTCGGCGGACAATTTCTTCATTCAATCTGAAATTTTCAGCGTTTCATTATCTGAAACGTTCAGTTCGTAAACAGCAATCTGTCGATTCAATCTCAGAAAACGGCAACCTTCAGTCTGTGTGCTCAACGGTCAGTGAGTCGTGGTTTAATCTAATGATCAGTTTTACTGTGAAGATGGACTAATCAGGCCCCGGTCATTTTCAGGAAATTACACGGACATTTGCAGAAACTAAACCCAAGACATGACATTTTAGTCCCTGGGAGATTCCTAGAGTTTAGATTAATAAGACTGTTTTGAGGCATTTCAAGACATTTGGACAAATTTAACAGGAAATGTCAGAGTAAAACTATCAGAGTTTTGTTAGTTAACAACTGCTAAACAGGATGTAGAAGGCTGTAAGCATCTTACTCTCCTTAGCTGCGATAGCTCGGATGGGAATCCACAACAAAATCGCCGGTTTATTAACAACTGTTACGGTGAGATCGATTCTACTCGCAAACCAAGAAAAAAAAAACAAAAAAAAAAAACAACCTAGGAACTTTACGATGAATGTAAACTTCGGGGTAATACTTCTGGTAATGGTCACGATGCATTTGAAAGGTTCCGGGTAATACTTCTGGTAACAGTCACGATGTATTTGAAAGGTTCCGGGTAATACTTCTGGTAATAGTCACGATGCATTTGAAAGGTTCCGGGTAATACTTCTGGTAATAGTCACGATGTATTTGAAAGGTTCCGGGTAATACTTCTGGTAACAGTCACGATGTATTTGAAAGGTTCCGGGCAATACTTCTGGTAATAGTAACGATGTATTTGAAAGGTTCCGGGTAATACTTCTGGTAATAGTCACGATGCATTTGAAAGGCTCCGGGTAATACTTCTGGTAATAGTCACGATGTATTTGAAAGGTTCCGGGTAATACTTCTGGTAATAGTCACGATGTATTTGAAAGGTTCCGGGTAATACTTTTGGTAATAGTCTCGATGCATTTGAAAGCTTACAATCCAACTATTGAGAGCTGCGTAAGGCAATTATAGACAAATAAAAAACAAACTATAAAACAAAATTAATATTAAGTTTTACTAGTTAAGGTATTCTAACGAGAACGAATGGGGACTACCTTTCTCTTAACTTAAAAGCTAAAGTACATAAAATTAGGCAAAAGTTTTGAACGCAGAGCATGCTGAAAAACTTTAGAAAGATTAATTTGCTAAATTTATATGCATTTTTAGATAATACAATTTGAAATGGAAATAAAAACCGACTGAGTTCAAACAATTCCCTTCAGATTACATCTGATGTAAAGTATTTCGATTAAGGAGGAAAGTTTCATGGAACCGCCTTATTTCTTTTTTTGAAAAGCTCTGTTTTTCAAACTGCCATGCCGCAGATAGATCTACCTTGTTATCTCTGCATTTGTATCACCTTAGGCTTTGCAGAGACGCTTTATAATACTTGAAAAAAAAACAAAAAACAAAGAAGACAATTCCGTGACAAGATTCATGCAAACGAAATCCAAAGTACCGGTAGAGAATTACAGAGCTTCACAACCACTCTTAACCTCTAGAAAACGATTCATGACACTGTAGTGAATACGCGCGCACACGCACACACACACACACACACACGCATACAAACGCATCCACGTTCAAGCAACTCCACTTGCGTCCGTGTTTTCCTAATCATTTCTCCCGTCATTAAGTGTGATGAATCTAATTACCCAAGGGAAAAAAAACCAACGATGGCCAGGCGAGGAGACAATGGGTTGTCTTCCCCAAGAGGAGCAGGGGGTCACGTGGTAATGGTCTCTTCACGTCTGCTGCTGTCGACTCACTAGATTCGGCGTCGACGCAGGTCTCGGTCGTTTCTTGACTTCCGCGTCGAGTCGTCTGCTAGGCGGGTGGACGGTCTCGATATAACAAGTGGGCGGTCCGGGTGGGCGTGTTTGATTATGAAGGTTCGCTCCGGGTGGGTGATCTCGATAAGTTGTGGACAAGGCGCAGACTGGTGGACGGTCTCGATATAACTAGTGGGCGGTCCGGACGGGCGTGTTTGATTATGAAGGTTCGCTCCGGGGTGGGTGATCTCGATAAGTTGTGGACAAGGCGCAGACTGGTGGATGGTCGTGATTGCAGTGTATGGGCTTAATTATTGTTTGTTAAAAATTGCTCTTCATCTTGTAGAAGATAAAGAGGATTGTCTTTCAACATGGCGCCTAATGGATAAAGCAGCGCTTTGGATGTTTAATTTTATTTTGTTGCATTATCTCTAGCTTTCATAATATTTTAAATTTTTCTTGCACTTTTGACTTAGATACAGTATCATTGTGATTTGTTTTATGTCCTCTTCGTTTACCAAATCGAGTTTTATGTATTAATATTTGGCCTTTTAATTGTAAATTATATATTAGCGTGGAGAAAGATAACGATACACAAGACAGAGTCTTTGAAAACATTAGGTTTTGGACACAAAATAAAATGTGTTACACAGAGTAGCTTATAACGGGAACTTTAGGGCGACCCGATCATTACAAAACAGTCGCGAACTACGGATAAAGAAAGTGTGGGAAAAAATGGAAATGAGTGGGAGTGGGGTGGAAATAGAAGCCGGCCGAGGTCATTTTATTCGAAAGACGTGGACCCAAAGACGTGTGGTTGGATAGTCGTACAGTGTAGTGGTTTAAAAATAACCGAATGGTTTTAGTCCGGGCAGAGGAAAATAAGTGTTGAGGTACATTATATATTTGGGTTGATCGAGGTATTCAGCTAAACTGAAGTTAATTTTACTACAAACATTTATATAGCCAGTCCACTCCGTGATACGGCTAAAGACGTTAGCCCCCGTCAGGCGTGAGGCTGCTGATGAATCAGCACGGCCAGACGCTAGATTCGAACTAACACCAGCACCAGAGATTCGCGGTTAGTTCCTCTGTGAGTGCATCTTAGCATAGGACATTCCACCATAAATGGTGAGCTGCAGATGAGTGTCCTCGAGTTGAATTGTACGAATTTGGAGCTGTTCACTAGACTTCTCTACTGGTGTGTAGGTAGAAAGAATTCCTTAGACAAGGTAGCTCCATATCTATCAGTAATGTTAGACTTACTCACTTAACTTATCCTGAAAGATCTGTTTACTATTTATCTATTTGTCTATCTATCTATTTATCTATATTTCTACCTATATATCTATCTATCTACCCATCCTTCTATCTATCTATATATCTCTCTAAAAATGGTTACGGGCTATGCAAGAAAGATGTTAAAAGAGAATAACATATATATATATATATATATATATATATATATATATATATATATATGAGAGAGAGAGAGAGAGAGAGAGAGAGAGAGAGAGAGAGAGAGAGAGAGAGAGAGAGAGAGAGACAGAGACAGAGACAGATACAACCAGAAGCCACGCCCTGGCACGGTACAGCAGAATAGGACACGCCCACACACTACACACTCACGTGCGTCTACACCGTGCGACCCTTGCCGTGGCTGAGCACGCACCCATATCCATATCTACTCACATATAGTTCTCTATTGGGTACACACATACACACATACACAGATACACACATACACAGATACACACATAAACAGATACACACATACACAGATACACAGATACACACATACACAGATGCCCAGATACACACATATACAGGCATAGAAACAGATGCGGTTTATCACTAAAGCGTGACTCTTTCACCTTATGATTTGGTCTATTCTTGTGTGTTTCTCTACAGTACTATCTAGCGGGTATCTTTAAAACTCTCTTTGAAAGTCTGTATTATTCTGTTTTACTTCATTTATTTTTTTTCCACCCAACTGTTTTTCCACGCTATGCATTCTTCTTTAAATCTCATTCCACAACTTCGATAATCAATTTCGACTGACCCTTCAAGCCCCGTTCAATAATTTCATATCAATCTGACATTGTTTCCAAATCCAGTTTGAGTCGTATTTGGGAAAGAAGAAAAAAATTAAACATGAAAGCAATTAGAGGCGCCCAAAATACTGCAACATTCCTTATAGCTATTTGAATATTGAGAATATTTTCATCGAAATAAGGAGATAGTCTTATTACTGCCATAGGATTTTTAATAGTAAAAATTAGATTATCTCTTTTAAACAAAATAATGTTAATGACGAGGCGCTTTAAGAACTATCCACACCTATAGACGCGGCTATGATTGCCTGTGTTTGATATTATACCTGTCTCATCTCTCCTCTCCTCCTCCAGACCAGCTACGACGCAGGCGGCGCTCTGTCCGGAAGCCACTTTACTTCCGGCGCTTATTCAAATGCAGTGACATCATCACAGTCTGCGATGGCGGACATCAATATCTTGGCAGCCTCGTTTTCGTTGCCGATGCACGACTTCCAACCCGAAGTGCCAGCATATGGCGGGGAGGACCTCTCGCCCGACCACTTTTCTCCCGGCTACGACACAGCAGGGTACGAGCACCATCAACATCCGCATCACCCCCATCAGCATCAACACCACCACCAACAACAGCATCCAGGGTATTTGGACACTTATACCTTCGACGGTAACAACTATATCCACCCCAGAGACTCTTCGAAATACTCTCCCGATACCCCCTCTAGCGGCATCGTCGCCAACACTACAAACAACAACAACACTACCACTGCCAACAACAACAGTAATAGCAGTAACATTAGCAACAACAACAACAACAACAACAACAACAACGCAGAGAACAGCAACAGTAGCAGCATAGGGGGAGAAAACCCAAGCCAGCACCATCCTGTGGGAAGTGCGTCGTCCCCTCATGGATCTAGCATTAGCGTGGCTCTGAACCCTAGCAACATTAGCACACCTACTACCCTCAACCACAGCAGCAGCAGCATCACTACCAGCAGCAGCACCAACAATCTATCTGCAACCTCCATGTACATAGACGCTGCGGCCGCCATAGTCCCTCCAGCTGCTACTCACCCTCTAATAGAAGACGTCTACAGCTCTGGGTTTTCGACACACGAAGCAGCAGATTTCTACGCTCAACAACAGCAACAACAACAGCAACAGCAGCAACAACAGCAACAGCAACACCATCACCAGCATCATCAACAAACAGCACACCATCACCATCAACAACAACAGCAACAACCACAACAACGTTTTCTAGAGCCCTCCCCGCCAAAGCTCTATCCCAAACACCCATTCTCGGCGGGCGAAGCAGGTCATCCTGAGCTCGTGTTTTCCCAACAAAGCGCCATGACCTACTCTGACCTTGATCAGAAACCCGCCCACCTGTACTCCCATTACGACAGCCCCGCCCCAGTAGCACCTGGACCTTACGGCGGCCCAGAGGGTCCCAGCGCGCTCTACCAGCACTACCACCCAGCGTTCTACACTCCACAGAGCGGCCATTGCGGCGGAGCTCCTGGAATGGCTGCCTTCACACCAGGGGGCGTGGCTTCTTACCGCGGTGACCTGTCGCTCAGTATGGGTCCCGCCCATCATCACGGTCACCACCATCATCACCTGCACCACCCTCATCGACGGACCTCTTTGAGCATCCCTACACCGCCTGGAGCTGACAGGTAGGGCATTAGATCATAATTTTTATTATCAAAGTAACGCCTACAGTGGTTTCAAATTAATACCCCCCACCTCTCTCCACCGTTTCTTAGACCGAAGTTTTTTTTAAAAGTGAAATATCAGACTTTCTTAAACCTAGTATAGCTGCGATTCGTTGAAAAATTACGATACGGGACTAATCTCTCGACTCTTGAGCCTCATTCTTGGCACAATCCTGGTGGTCGTATTTCCTAGCGTACATACAAAAAATTATGATATTATTGTTGCAAGTTATGCTTGTGGCTGATGGCTAAAACGCTTGCCCTGAGATGGGTATGGCTTCGAAACTATCAGCATCATTCTGTGGAGAATTGAGGAGTCATCACTGAATACATTTTGGTTACTCTAATGGAGAATAGTTTCTTATTAAAAAAAAAAGTTTGATATAACTAATATTGTAATAGACAGGTTCTTTCTCATAACACAGGCTTTCAGTCAATCCATGTGACATGCGTAATCAAGATTAGCGCCACTAGCCGTCAGATATTATTCGCTCATGTTTAGAATTCCTTACTTTCATCGCCCAGTCAACCAGCCCTTCCATGCCAAATCGCAATGGAAACAAATGAATAGTTACACAAAACACACACAAAAAAATACAAACATAGAATGACCTTTATTGACCTTTACCCCTCCTTCACCAGCCTTGACCTCCAGAAGTATCAACTGCAGTCACCTGGAACGCCACCGTCCCATCATCCTCATCATCACCATCATCACCACCACAGGGCATCCCCATTGCGCGATGGTTCCCAACCTGTGAAAGAGAGCCTCTTATGCGCTGTGTGTGGGGACAATGCGGCGTGCCAACACTATGGTGTGAGGACCTGCGAAGGATGTAAAGGCTTTTTCAAGGTAATTTCACTTTTGCTTTTTAAATTCCAAGAAAGAGAATCTACTGCTCGCAAATTCACACATTTCAGAATAAAAGGATATCATTTTATTTTATCTCCCATCTTAGCAAAAATAATCACCCAAACAAAACAAAAAATAAACCCCAGTTTTATTGAAATAAAATATAACGCAGGCAGTGATTTATATACTAATTAAAAGAATACGATATAAAATAACTTGCCTGTACATATCGGC
Organism: Elysia crispata; assembly: GCA_033675545.1. Lineage (NCBI taxonomy): Eukaryota > Metazoa > Mollusca > Gastropoda > Plakobranchidae > Elysia > Elysia crispata. Next base: position 204,680 of record JAWDGP010000708.1, read on the forward strand.
CTTCATCAGGGATTTTTCCGAACACATCTAAATCAATATTCAAAGTAAATTGTATTTTCAAAGTTAGAATGAAAGAAAGTTGAGTTTATGATTGCACGTTTTTCCAAGAAACATGATTTCACACTAAAGTAAAGATTGAAGTTTTGTTTATCACAAGCTAGAAATGGTCCAGGAACTCACACTAACATAGATCACCAACGAGCCACTTCATGTCAGATTGTGGTTTCAAGTTTACAACTATAATAAGTTACAAACAAAAACCACAAAAGAAAATGTTGACACCAAAATCAGAATGTAAACAAGACGCTTATGGCCATCAGAAAACATAACAGCTATTCTTTCTTTAAAGATATTCTTGAATTTTTTTGTCTCGAGAATTTAGGTATACCATCTCTGGAAGTAACTCAGGATATGCTGAGAGGAAAAAAAAAATCTAAGACTTTGGACTGCTTTGTAAAGAGTTCCGTCAATGTTTTCAGATCTTTAATGGTTTAGATGTACCAGTCACCGATGTCTCCTTAACTATTTGCATCTGCAATACAGTATGATTCTCTTGTGATAATCTCATCCAACTTCAAATGCGAACTTTACATTGTGTCAGTGTATCTAACTGTATGTTTGTTTGTATCTTTTGCAGAGGACGGTCCAGAAAAACGCCAAGTATGTGTGTCTGGCCGACAAGAACTGTCCAGTGGACAAGAGAAGACGAAACAGATGCCAGTTCTGTCGTTTCCAAAAATGCCTCGCTGTCGGGATGGTCAAGGAAGGTGAGTGGACGCTCTTCTAATGATGGTTTTTATGATGTTGCCGCCGAGTTTATTGGTGGAGCTTGTATTGGCTGAGGCAGTGGTTTGTCTACTCCTATGAGATTAGTTCTCTCACTTATTTTACATCCCCTAAGTTTTCCTCAGAATCTTAAATAGTATCGGTGAGGTTTCCGACAAATCGATGATATCGAAATTGATTAGATTTGATCCTGCCCCAGGACCAGATATCTCAGCCAGGAATCGAACCCATGATTTGATAATTTGTTCTGCTCTCTAGAAGAGACTGAACTCTTTGGCAATTCTTAATGTGAAAGTAGCTGCAAGAATAACAGTAACGATGAAAAAGAAATGAGTATGGTAATCGTTATGTTTGATTTTGCTGTATTTGATGATGATGATGATGATGATGATGATGATGATGATGATGATGATGATGTTGAAAATAATAATGATTATGATTATGATGATGATGATGATGATGATGATGATGATTATGATGATGATAATGATGATGATGATGATGACGACGATGATGATTTTGATGCTGATGATGATGAGTGCGGGATGGAAAGAGAACAAGACTGCAATGCCTTATAAAGATGAGAACAATAGCAATACTCATGCTGATGATGACTAGTACGATGAGAAAAAACGAAGACAATGATGCTGATATATACACTACAAACGCTAAATCTAACGATCATCCCAAGATAAGCCACCGATCCACATACTATACCCTCCTCCCACACACACACACTGTAAACACGGCCTCATGCGCGCGCCCCAGAAACTGTGAGCGGTGTAGCCAAGTAGCCAGCGATCCCAGCCAATCAGGCGAGCAGTTGTAAATGTCATCCAGATAGGTTGGAAATGTCAGAGGCTAGTTGGGAGATTTCTCTGTTGTGTTCCTCACCCAATTCTTTTCCTTTCACCATATTCCGTCAGCCAGCCGGTCCTAATCTGCTTCATGTCTACACGGGCGGTGGTACGGTAATAGGTAAAAGGCTTTAGAAGCCTAGAGGTTTTTGGGTCCGAACTCTGGCTGCTTCACATGGGGTGTGTGAGTCGTGCTAGCTGATCTTATCACGTTTCTGTCTCTCCAAGAGTAGGAGCACGCGGATATTGATTGCTCTCCAAAAATGCTCCCATGTCAAACGGCAAAGGCTAACTGATCGGTACAATTTCGACTATATTTATACAACATTCTGAGAAGCAAAAAAAAATCAAGATGATGATGCTGCTGCTGCTGCTGCTGATGATGAAGACGATGATGATAAGGGTATTAGTGGTGATGATACTGGTGATGATCAGTGATAAAGGTGAAAATCAGACGCGAGATAGACAGACGTATCAGCTGACTTCAAATCGATCTGAACTCAGTTCAGGACGAGCAACTCGTGCTTGTCCTAGATAACCCAAAATTGAACCATGACGGCTTACATAGCCTATGTTCAGAGGGGTGTATATGGCAGAAAATTTTGGATTTAGACACCATAAATGTCTAGTTTACGTCCTCTGTTCTGTATGAGAGTAGAACCGCTACTGAAGGTCCAAGAGTTGACACCCTCCTCTTCACGGTTTGCCAAATTACTAGTCATGTCCCAGATTTGAATGTTGTCGCCTAAAAGTCTTTGCATCACAAATGTTGACATTTTAAAAATAATCGAATATTCCTTTACTTTCAACATCGATTACTATACATCTCTGCCAATCAAAATATGAAACTTAAAATCACAAACGTTTACGCGCTCAAAGTGTTGATGGTTAAATGTATCAAGGGAAGTAACCGTTGAAATATTCTTATCCTTTTTTTTTTTTGTTAATCCGGGTCGTTGTTACAGAGGCTCACGGGCGGTGGGGTGGTCCGCCATATTGATTCAGAGCTTAGTTAAATCCCTGGCCAACGATAGCGCTATACCGGACAGCTTCACCACTGAAGTTCTCCTAATCGGATTGGTCAAACGGCTACTTTAGATCCTAGTTCGATATGGGTCAGTCCAGGAGCTCGGAAAGATAAGAATTATAGGGGAGGGGGACATATACCTGATTATAGATAAGCAGATCAGAGAAGATAAAAGAGAAATTAGACACAGATCTGAGGTTTATGGAGACTTGAGCGTTTATTTTTAGCGAAATTCAGTACAAGTATTTTGTGTAAAATTCAGTAAAGTGTTTTATTGTGAAGTCTTTGTGAAAATGAGTTGTGAAACCGAAAGTAAAAAGTTTCTGCAGCATGCAGCAACCGATGCTTGTCGCTAGCGTTGAATAACGCGTTGGATATTAAATTCAGATGAATTAGAGTTTTCACGAAGATCAACACATCAGTTGTTGTTTTTTTTTTTAAATGAAATATCTTAGACATTATTACTTAATCAACTTCCTGAGAACTCGATACAGTTTTTTAATAAAAGGGCTGAAGAAATCTCTCTTCTTTCTTGCACCCCCCCCCCCCCTCTCTCTCTCTCTCTCTCTCTCTCTCTCAAGACGTCCTCTCCCTCTCTGTGCCTCCCTCTACATTTCTCTCTCATTCCTCTCAACTTCATTCCGCATCCTACTATGAATGTAAAAATCTTTACATAGAAATTCAATCCATCATACAGATCGGTTTTTTTTATGACGGTAGCAACTATAACAATAGACCTTACAGCTCCCAGCAACTATAACAATAGACCTTACAGCTCCCAGGAACTATAACAATAGACCTTACAGCTCCCAGCAACTATAACAATAGACCTTACAGCTCCCAGCAACTATAACAATAGACCTTACAGCTCCCAGCAACTATAACAATAGACCTTACAGCTCCCAGCAACTATAACAATAGACCTTACAGCTCCCAGCAACTATAACAATAGACCTTACAGCTCCCAGGAACTATAACAATAGACCTTACAGCTCCCAGCAACTATAACAATAGACCTTACAGCTCCCAGCAACTATAACAATAGACCTTACAGCTCCCAGCAACTATAACAATAGACCTTACAGCTCCCAGCAACTATAACAATAGACCTTACAGCTCCCAGCAACTATAACAATAGACCTTACAGCTCCCAGCAACTATAACAATAGACCTTACAGCTCCCAGGAACTATAACAATAGACCTTACAGCTCCCAGCAACTATAACAATAGACCTTACAGCTCCCAGCAACTATAACAATAGACCTTACAGCTCCCAGGAACTATAACAATAGACCTTACAGCTCCCAGGAACTATAACAATAGACCTTACAGCTCCCAGCAACTATAACAATAGACCTTACAGCTCCCAGCAACTATAACAATAGACCTTACAGCTCCCAGCAACTATAACAATAGACCTTACAGCTCCCAGCAACTATAACAATAGACCTTACAGCTCCCAGCAACTATAACAATAGACCTTACAGCTCCCAGCAACTATAACAATAGACCTTACAGCTCCCAGCAACTATAACAATAGACCTTACAGCTCCCAGCAACTATAACAATAGACCTTACAGCTCCCAGGAACTATAACAATAGACCTTACAGCTCCCAGGAACTATAACAATAGACCTTACAGCTCCCAGCAACTATAACAATAGACCTTACAGCTCCCAGGAACTATAACAATAGACCTTACAGCTCCCAGCAACTATAACAATAGACCTTACAGCTCCCAGCAACTATAACAATAGACCTTACAGCTCCCAGCAACTATAACAATAGACCTTACAGCTCCCAGCAACTATAACAATAGACCTTACAGCTCCCAGCAACTATAACAATAGACCTTACAGCTCCCAGGAACTATAACAATAGACCTTACAGCTCCCAGCAACTATAACAATAGACCTTACAGCTCCCAGGAACTATAACAATAGACCTTACAGCTCCCAGGAACTATAACAATAGACCTTACAGCTCCCAGGAACTATAACAATAGACCTTACAGCTCCCAGGAACTATAACAATAGACCTTACAGCTCCCAGCAACTATAACAATAGACCTTACAGCTCCCAGGAACTATAACAATAGACCTTACAGCTCCCAGGAACTATAACAATAGACCTTACAGCTCCCAGGAACTATAACAATAGACCTTACAGCTCCCAGCAACTATAACAATAGACCTTACAGCTCCCAGGAACTATAACAATAGACCTTACAGCTCCCAGGAACTATAACAACAGACCTTACAGCTCCCAGTCACTATAACAATAGACCTTACAGCTCCCAGCAACTATAACAATAGACCTTACAGCTCCCAGGAACTATAACAATAGACCTTACAGCTCCCAGGAACTATAACAATAGACCTTACAGCTCCCAGGAACTATAACAACAGACCTTACAGCTCCCAGGAACTATAACAACAGACCTTACAGCTCCCAGGAACTATAACAATAGACCTTACAGCTCCCAGGAACTATAACAATAGACCTTACAGCTCCCAGCAACTATAACAATAGACCTTACAGCTCCCAGCAACTATAACAATAGACCTTACAGCTCCCAGGAACTATAACAATAGACCTTACAGCTCCCAGCAACTATAACAATAGACCTTACAGCTCCCAGGAACTGTCCAAAGTTATTTCTTTCATCCCCTGGTTCCGCAGCCTGTTTGGCCCGCCAGGAATTTTGACAGTGCCACTCTGTCTAGTAGAGTTCACCGTCTCAAGAGTTTCCAGATTTCTGATTGCAGGACTTCACTCTAGGAGTTAAAGGTCTCTGTCACGGGAGATATGGCCCAGGGATCTATTTATAGCTCTCGTTTACGTCTTTATAAAAACGCTCACCGTTTGCACTTCTGCATTTGACACGTTTGATTGCAGGCTCCTTAGTGAGTCGGCCTGTCTGTCAGTCTGATGTTGTTCTGGGAATTAGAGGAACGTGCTTTTTTCACCGTTTTATTCTTTCTCTGTACCTGGTGATCATTATGGATTCCTATTCTTTTACCTATCTCTCTATAGCAGACAGAGGGTAGTTAGACTTACCGGCAAACAAACACCTAAAGAGACAAAAGCAGGGAAATACATAGTGAAAGTGAGTGAGAGAAAGAGAGGGGAGAGAGAAAGAGACAGAGAGAGAAAAAGAGAGAGCGAATGAGAGAAAATCGTGCAGTGACGAAAGAGAATAGGATAAAGAGAGGAGGGGTGGGGGCAGACATAGACAGCCAATGTAACAGCTAGACATACACACAAAAAACAAAACAAAAAAAACGAAATTTAAGAAATGGAGAGATAGAGATAACGAGAAGAGAACGGAAAGAGAGCAAAAAAAAAAAAAAAAAGAAAAAAGAAAGATAGAAAGAGAAGATGGATGAAAGAAAGACACCATTCCTGTGAGGTGGCAGTACCCTCAATCAAGTTGGCTCCTCTCTAAAGGGCAATACACGTCAGATCACATGAGCAGGCAGCGTGAGTCACTGTGACTTGCACATCCACACCCACCTCAGAGGGGTAATGCTGCACCAACCTCGTCAAAGATGATACTCTTCCTTCTTAGCCTCCTATCTCTCCGTCTAGAGAGAAAGAGAGAGAGAGAGAGAGAGAGAGAGAGAGAGAGAGACAGACAGACAGAGAGACAGACAGAGAGAGAGATAGAGACAGAGAGACAGAGAGACAGAGACAGAGAGACAGAGACAGAGAGACAGAGACAGAGAGACAGAGAGAGAGACAGAGAGAGAGACACAGAGAGAGAGAGACAGACAGACAGGGAGAGAGACAGAGAGAGACAGAGAGACAGACAGACAGAGAGAGAGACAGAGAGAGAGAGACAGAGAGAGAGACAGAGAGAGACAGACAGACAGGCAGAGGCAGAGAGACAGAGAGAGAGAGAGACAGAGAGAGATAGGTGTGAGTGTATACATCTTTTATTCTGTATATTTATATACCGGCCTACTCGTCTTTACTTTACCCTTCGCTCCTCCTTGCCCTCCTGTTTCTCCTCTATAGTCAATCTTATAACCTCAGTTCCTAAAACAATTACGTAAATTCATAAACCGCTCCTAGCAAACATTATATCGAAGCTTGCATTCACCCGTGTTATCGTACGAAAGTTAATTATCATAGAAACCAAGAGAAGCAGCCATATTAAGAGAAACAAATTACTCTCGGCATACACTGAGCCCTCCGTCAAAGGAAAACAGTAAAGATCTCTTTCTGGTCAAAGTGTGCGTCGCTGATTGCTGCTGTGTTCTGAGGAAGAGTTCTTCTAGATTTACATGTTCTGGCTCGGCCTGTCTAGATTTGTGTGTGTATGGAAATTATCTCTTTTTCAAACTTCTTCTTGTTCTTGTTCTTCTTGTTCTTGTTCTTGTTCTTGTTCTCCTTCTTCTTTTCTTCTTCTTCTTCTTCTTCTTCTTCTTCTTCTTCTTCTTCTTCTTCTTCTTCTTCTTCTTCTTCTTCTTCTTCTTCTTCTTCTTCTTCTTCTTCTTCTTCTTCTTCTTCTTCTTTTTCTTCTTCTTCTGTCCCTCCCTCATTGGTACCGTGATCATAATCATCATCAAAAACATTTTCTTTTCTCTTGAACCTCCCGCATCCTGTCTATACGCTTGGTCTTGATTAGTTCCTCTTCAGTTTTCTATCTCATCGGTCTTTATCGATGCAGCTTGCTTGGCCGCTCCACCTCCCGCCCACCTCCTCTGACCTCACATCACCTCTAGCACCTTCCTACCAGTTTGAGATACAAAGACAGATCCAACCCACCGACCTACATTTATTAACGATTATCCTAAATTCCTTCTGATGACTTTACTCACCCGTTTCTCGTTCTTTCTTTGTCAATGTACCGGCAGTCCTGTATTGATTCTTATAGATCCCGAGGAACTGTAGTGAAAGGATAATTTCTAAATTCAGGGCAAACGGTAATATAATGGAATACTAAATTATTGGAAGGTTTCCGGCCGTCAAAAGGATTTCAGCTGATGTAAATATGATTACTTCATAATTATTGTTGGAGGAGTTTTTGTTGTCGTTAGAGCTACTTTAAAACGCGCTGACGGTTACTGTAGCGCCACAATCCCTTGCTAGATACTAACCAAAGAAACAAATTGAAATGAGAAAGCAAAGGGAGTAAAGTCGAAAAGCCAGAGTCGTGTCGAGATGCAGGTTGCAAACTAAAACAAAGGCATGGTGGCGTGTAAGTGTGTAGTGTGCGTGTGTGGAAGTCGTTAAGATCTTACAAAGTTATATCTAGAGATTGATTTGTTTCCAAGAAGGCTCAGATTAAAATCGTGTATCTCTAAGTGTGCTCCGTTTTCTTTTAATTTGGGAGGGGGTGTGGTGTGTGTGTGTGTGTGTGGGGGGAGAATAGGAGGGGAGTATAGGAGTGGGAGTAGGGGGATGGAGTGGCGTGTATGAGAATCGAAATTCCTGACCGGCCAATTTGTCTCAGCACTTAAGAATCATATATGCGGCAAATCGTTTGTCTTTTTTGTTGAAACTTCCGTAATATCCAATTCCGTGTGTTGATTTCCTCACATTTTCAGTGAATTGTTTCCTCTTCCCCACTTTGTTAACCAATATTCATTTGGAACCCAATTGAAGGGTACCTGGGTCGGACGCCACTTGTTTCGCATACTCTCTCTCTCTCTCTCTCTCTCTCTCTCTCTCTCTAGAAGGAAAGTTTTTATACATATATACTCACACACACGCTCATATAAAGAAACAGCACCTTGTTAGCCATTTTCGTAAAAATGCTTAGTCTCATAAGCTTTTCGTTTTGAATGGAGTTTTACTTGCAGGTTAGAGATCCGAGATTCTTGAGACTTGTGTAGAAAAAGTTTGCAGCAGTTCACGCATGCGCCCTGGGGCAAAGTTTAGCTAGCGACGGCGCCAAGTCAAGGGTCCGCTACTCCAGTTTCTGCCTCAGGTGCTCTTTCCAGCTCTTTTGTTTGTGGAGATCTGATTGTTCCAGTGGGAGATGTCGGGATGGCTGCCGTCTCGAGAGTTCTGGAAACGTCGTCCATTGAACTCCCTGAGAGAGAGAGAGAGAGAGAGAGAGAGAGAGAGAGAGAGAGAGAGAGAGAGAGAGAGAGAGAGAGAGAGAGAGAGAGAGACAGAGAGAGCAAGAAAACACAAAGACTTGCTTTAATAATCCAATGCTTTTGATCGTGTTAGTCTCCACTCAGTGGACATGGCAAAGAACAGCTACAGAAAACAGACCTGCAATCTCTGAAGTTCTTTTCAAAACGTCGAGGACGTAAAATAGAAATTGTGTTTTTTTAGGTCTGATCTGTTTCTCTTTGAGACAGAGGAAAGCGAGTTGATTTGATCAATGCCACTTATCTTTATTTGATTTCTTTTATCAAAATATAGGAATCATGGTAAAGAAAACAAAAAGGAAGAAGAAAGAGAGATAGAGAGTGGGCAAGAGAGAGAAAGAGAGAGAATGAGAGAGATAGATAGATAGTTAGAGAGAGAGATAGAGAGAAAGAGAGAGAAAGAGAGATTTGAATACCCTTGTCTATTCCAGCTATCCAAAAATTAAATGGTTTCAATCCCTGTCAATAACATTGGCTCATCTCTAAGCTACCAATAATTTTCTGGGTTTTTTTTTTCTGCAATAAAACTTTTTTTTCATAGCCCTTTTTCTTTTAAAAAATGGGCACACTCTTCGGGGAAAAAAATTTCAATATTGAAAATGATCCATTAAAAGCATAATTACATTTTGATTTATCTTGTCCTGTTTGGGGATGTGCATAGTGTAGGTTTCCACATAAATAATTGCTCATTAAGCCTCCACACGTAGAGCCTCAATCTGGTCAAACCGTCTTAAACATTCAAAGGGAGTTCACCTAACAGTGTGTCCTAGTATGGATACTTCAGCCCTTCAGCATCGACTCTCTCCAGGAGAGGCAACAAGCTTTACATAGTAGAAGCGGGTAATAGCAAACAGGATTTGATTTTCATACTCATTGAAACCAGACGTGCACTGCAATCAAGTAATTATCTTGCTGTGCGCAGGAAAAAAAACATAACAACGACGAAACAAGAACAAAAAATAATGTGTTGAACAGTATAATGGCTTTGCACCCAGCAGAGGCTAAACAAGGCTAAAACGTGTTATCAAGCGTCTGGCCTATACTGGTCGATGGGATTTTTCAAATACATCCCGCTAGCGACTTCTCTGTGTCGAGAGCTAGAACTCACAATACGGCCGTGAGTACGCCGAGTGAAACATTGCTAATTATTAATGTTTGCTAGGATGGAGCTCTTCAGATGACATGATTTGGTACTTGGTAGATGGTACCCTTTATCTGAGTAGGGCATACATGGAATAGAGACATGGAGGCTGCCATCAGCTGCCTTGTGCGATAGACAAAGAGCGAGAGAGATGGAGAGAGAGAGAGAGAGAGAGAGAGAGAGAGAGAGAGAGAGAGAGAGAGAGAGAGAGAGAGAGAGAGAGAGAGAGAGAGAGAGGGAGAGGGAGGAAACGGAGGGAGGGAGAAAAAGCCACACTGGAATTTGACAAACAGTAGAAGAAGAAGAAGAAGAAGAAGAAGAAGAAGAAGAAGAAGAAGAAGAAGAAGAAGAAGAAGAAGAAGAAGAAGAAGAAGAAGAAGAAGAAGAAGAAGAAGAAGAAGAAGAAGAAGAAGAAGAAGAAGAAGAAGAAGAAGAAGAACAAGAACAAGAAGAAAAAGAGAAAGAAGATGAAGGAGAAGTAAAAGAAGGATGGGAAAAAAAGAATAGAGAAAAAGAGGACGAGAGCGGGAAGAAGATATTGAGGGTGGGGGGAAAAAAAAGAGAAAAAAAAAGCGAGAACAGTAAAACGAAGAGGACAGTTAAAGAGAGGTGGAGATGAATCACGCAGAAGCATAGGCTGAGGAAGCCAATAAGAAAAATAAATGAAAGAAAGACAATTAGATCTGTAGATAAACACACAGACTAGGAGGAAGAAAGATAGATAGATCAAGATAAAAAGCTAAGCAAACTGAGATATATAAAGGTGAAGCTGTAGATTGCATTCTCTTAATGATAATAATTATTAGATATGGTCTTTGTTTATTTACGTCAGCACTGATGAGTCATAATCTCTGCTCACACATGGTTAGGGAATTTTTCATTGCATTATAGACATGGAAACAATTCTATTCCCGAGTCATCAGCCCTAACAACATGAAATGACTCGACCCCCCAAAAAAAAAAAAAAAAAAAAAAAAAATGTCTGTCACAATGACATCATAATCAGGACGAGTATTGACGCATTATTTTGTCCCGAGATGTCCCATTACAGAATCTGTGTATGTAGCTTGGAAGTCTGACTCTATCGCTCAAGATGGTAGACTGTGTACATCCCACACACCTGATAGATAGACAGATAAACACACACCTGATAGATAGACAGATAACATTAACAGGAAAGCGCTCATCTTTTCCATATTCATTCCCATCGACGACTACATGAGTTGGTTTTTTATTTGCTTTTTTTTTTTTAGTCTCTCGCCTGGCATGCTGTGCTGTTCAAAAGAAACCAATTGATATGTACTTCATTATATTCTTAAGATGATAAAACAACAAGAACATATAAAACACATTAGTGGTTTTGTTTCGATAACTTTGTTGATAATGGTCCAATCTATGCATTGATTGTTTAATTTGCTGATGAAATCACAGCATTTCATCATTTATTACTCTGCATCATTTCCCACTATTTTTTACTAGTAGGAAAGAAATAAGTCCCAGTGTTGTTTTGCGATTCAAGCACACTTACAATACAGCAGCCGATCTAAGAAAACACTCCCAGTTGTCCCACAATGCACCGTGCCCTGCTAACCTTCTCTCATTACAGATCCCCTGAGTTTCTCCACTTGAGCGCACTTTGTCCTCAAGACTCTTCGTGCTTTACCGTTTGCTGTCGCTTCGTTCCGTAGACACTTCGTACCTTTCTGTCAACTTGACGCGGGAAAAAGTGGTGCCGTGTGCAAAACTTTCTGTAACGCTTTAATATTGTAGTGAATGCTTCGGATTAGGAGATGCCATCTTGCCTCAGCATCGCTCTCGATCCCGTCATGTCTAGCTCAAGTGGAGGGTGGCTAGAATGATCCATCAACGGCACAAGGCAATATGTTTGCAGAACTTGAAGAGATGGTAATTTGTTAGTGCATTTTATTGTTGTTTTGTTTATACTACGGGATAATTGCTTGACATTTCAGGTCAAGAGAGAGACATACTTACTTCCTTTTCGAGCACTTTATACTTAGGCCTTAACACTAGTGAAGGTGCACAGATTGGCAGGTTACTTTTCATTGACCGAAAATTTTAAAAAAATATGCTCTTTGATCTTTTATTGGCCTCATTTGTTATCTTTTGTTTTTTATTCCTCTGAATCTCTTGCTCCATTACATCCATGTTACTCCTTTAATTCGGTCTCGCTTTAAGCATACACCTCTTAATTTTTCTTTCTTCCTTTATTTACTCAACTCTTTCTCTTTTTAACTCTGCCTATTTTTCTCTTTCTTAGTTTCCATCTCTCTCTTTCTCTATCAACCTTCCTATCCTCTCTTGCTGTCGCTATATATGCCTCATTAGAGATTGCCCGTTTTGCCAGCTGAGTGAGAAGGAAAGAGACGATAAAGAAAAAGAGAGAGAAAGTTCTATCTCTAATCATCCTTTATCTAAAAATCTATCTCTTTCGCACTGCCTCTGTCTTGCTCATTCGAAGTTTATCATAATAATTTATTTTCTTTTTAATTATTTCACTACGGCTTCTTTCTCTCTATCTGTTTATCTGGTCAAATGCCCATTGCTAATTGTCAGCCGTTCTGTCTGTCTGTCTGCTTGTATCTCTCCCCCTCCCTCCTTCTCTCTCTCTGTCTCTCTGTCTCTCTCTAACTTAGACTCCCACTGTATTCGAGACAAATTCTCTAACCTTCCCTCGACCTTCTTTATTCTCCCCCCCTCTCCCCCCCCCCCCCCGCAGTTGTTCCCAATCCCGTCTCTGTGTCCAGGCATAGAAAGAAGATCCTCGCACCATTCCCATCATTTCTTTCATCTCCAGATCGAGATTTCCCGGACCGGAAGTGAGCATTGTCTCAGAAAGATACAGACTGTTGCTTTTGTAAACACGCATGCGCGGAACACTCACCTTGTCTCTCATCTACCTTCCACACTACTCACTATCCTTCTTTTCATTTTGTACCTCGTCTTCACTTTCACTTCTATCATCTCCTATTCGCTATGTTTTCCTTGTCAACTCTCTCTCCCTCTCTCAATCTGCCAATTCATCATGTATCTATCTATCTATCTATCTATCTATCTATCTATCTATCTATCTATCTATCTATCTATCTATCTATCTATCTATCTATCTATCTATCTATCTATCTATCTATCTATCAAATATCTATCTATCTTTCTATCTATCTATCTATCTATCTATCTATCTATCTATCTATCTATCTATCTATCTATCTATCTATCTATCTATCTATCTATCTATCTACCTATCTATCTATCTATCTATCTATCAAATATCTATCTATCTGTCTATCTATCTATCTATCTATCTATCTATCTACCAATCTATCTATCTATCTGTCTATTCATCTATCTATCTATCAAATATCTACCTATCTATCTATCTATCTATCTATCTATCTATCTATCTGGTTTTTTATCTGCCAATAAATCAATCTAAAATTATATATATAATTATGAATACGTATTTCCCTCTACCTATCTATTTATCTACCTATCTGTCTATCTATCTGACTATCTATCTACCAGTATATCTATGAAGTGCCAGTGGCAGTAGCGTTAGAGCGTCTGTTCTTCTGTTCTCAGTAACATCCTTCCTGGGTTCGAGTCCCACACTGCCGGAGGGTGAGACTATGGTCGCATCTTTTGGGTTGCGCCCTGCGCGACGAGGGAAATAAGTTTGAAAAACAAAAGTCTGTATAGTGGAACTTTATCAAAACAATAAACCAAGAAGCAAATTAATCTTTTAATATTTATCCATAATACCTTCCAACTTACCTACCAACTTCTCTACCTATCTATCTATCAATGTATCTACATACCTACTGTCAATCTGCCAACTTATTCATCATGTATCTTAATACCATCTACTTTTCTCCATTTAATATCTTTATACCTACAAAAATTCCGCCTACTTTCTTCATTTTGCCTCACAATGATTCAAAGTTCACCCTGTCTTTTATGTCCCGCCGATTATTCTATTTTTATCAGTCTATTCAAAGTAAAACGTAAATCGCTAATTCATACAATGACCTGCTTCAGTGGCGATTTTTTAAAATTACATCTACAGCTTTCCTTCACAAACATTAATCGAGTACTTTTGGTCTATGTCTTTTTTTTTTGTCCATTAAGTTGTTGGTTGAATAGAACAAACTCTTAACAAACCCAACAGGCCTCATAGTTTGCATTGATTTAATAACTAGTGATTGTTTGGCTAGAGTTTTAAAGACGGGCCCAGGGAGCCTTGCTTGGTTCCGACCAACCAGAGTTTGTTTGAGTTGAGCAGTAGGTGGGTGCTTGAAGCTGACTTAACACAACAAACTGTGGATCGTAGCCCGCTGGACCTCTGCTAGGGGTTCACACTTCACCCCAGGTCCTGCTGGCACTGGCATCAGAGATGCTGAGGAGAGCGAGATGGAGGGGGAGAGATGGAGGAAATGAGAGAGATCGAGGGGGAGAGAGATGGATGGAGAGAGAGAAAGAGAGAGATGGAGGGAATGATGGAGGCAGATGGGGAGAGAGATGGAGAGAGAGACAGAGAGAGAGAGAGAGAGAGAGAGAGAGAGAGAGAGAGAGAGAGAGAGAGAGAGAGAGAGAGAGAGAGACAGACAGACAGACAGACAGACAGACAGACAGACAGACAGACAGTCAGACAGACAGAGACGTAGTTAGGGATGGTAAAATTGAAAGGATCAGAGGGGAAAGAAATGCGATCAAAAGACAGTCCAATTGTCGAAAAAGATTTCAACCTTGTTTTAAGTCGCATATATTTACCGATGAGTCTCAAGAGTATTTGAACTATCTGGTATATTCTAAGAATTCCTGCAGGACCATAAACGCATAATATCGTTTTGGTAACTACACTGGCATCCTACCGACATTACTGAAGTTACTCCGAAGCGAGAAATGTACAACCATGTCCCTGTTTTTGACTATTCTCTCCGGAGCATCAAACAAGAGGTTACTCTTTGATGTGGTTCAGGATAGAGTTTCTCAGTTGCCTGCCCATTGCTGCATCTGTCTTGTTTTAGTGAAGCTGATACCTTACCTTTTGGTAGTTCAAGCACTTAGTCTTAGGATCTGAGTCTGCGTCGGTTACTTTCTTTTTTTCTTTTTTTTTTTTGGTTAGATGGCACTCAAAGAGAGGATGGCCTATACTTAACACCACTACGCTTTTTCCTCCTCCTCCTCCTCCTTCTATTACTACTGCTGCTACTACTACTACTACTACTACTACTACTACTACTACTACTACTACTACTACTACTACTACTACTACTACTACTACTACTACTACTACTATTTTTGTCCGCAGTAGTAGTAGTAGTGGTAGTAGTAGTAATAGAAAAAGCAGCAGCAGCAGCAGTAATAGTAGTAGTAGTAGTTGTAGTAGTAGTAGTAGTAGTAGTAGTAGTAGTAGTAGTAGTAGTAGTAGTAGTAGTAGTAGTAGTAGTAGTAGTAGTAGTAGTAGTAGTAGTAGTAGTGGTGGTGGTGGTGGTAGCAGTGGTTAGTAGGTACAGTGGTAGTACCACATATTCATTATTCATCAAGTCATATATCGTGAACTCTGTCTATTCCAGGACCATAATTGTATTAAACATTTGTTGTTATTTCTTTCTCTCTCTGTCTCTCTTTGTGTCCAGTGGTCAGAACGGACGGCCTGAAGGGTAGGAGAGGCCGACTCCCATCCAAGCCCAAGTCTCCGCAAGAATCGCCACCATCTCCGCCGGTCAGTTTGATAACTGCCCTGGTCAGAGCTCACGTGGACACTTGCCCGGACATACCAAATTTAGACTATAGCCAGGTATAGTTGTGCTGTTTATGACTTCATACTTCCACTGACTCGCTTATACAAAGATAATTTGAAAAAAAATTCTTTCTGTTTTTTTTTTCCTCATCTCTCAGATTGTCATTTATTTGTTGTCTTAACCTTTTAACTATCTGACGCCTGTCTACATATCTATGCATAACATAAAGAAAATATTTGAATAATTAAAGAAATATATATCTCTGTTATTCTAAGTAACCATCCTTATTTCTATGGAACTTTGTGTTTGTCCTCCCGCAAGTCTGTATCTTGTTTGTTTCTTTTGATCCTTCAACTCTCCGGCTCTTCTGTTTTTCTACCTCGTTCTACTCTCTCTCCATTTCTTACCCCTTTCTTCTTCAATGCAATCGAAATTATTCGAATTTTTAAACTATTTTTCGAAACAGAAATTTAACATGCTGCAGCCACTTCTTAATGCGTCCTTGATGAACTGCAAGTCTTTTAAAATTATTTATCAAGCACTAGATGTATCTCATTTTTTTTTTAATTGGGGCGCCTGTTTCAACCGACAAGCGTACTCACACGCTTTACTCAAAGCCAACTCTTAAAAAAAAATAAAATAAAAATAGTGAAAAAAACCCACCTCAACTGAGCCTCTCTAAACTATAAGTTACACAGGTTACCCTCTTACACCTCTTCCCTAACCTTGAATAGTTCCAGATGGCCAAGAACGAGGACATGCCCGGGTCACGTGGCCGATCGGATCACGTGAGATCTTTTTACAACATCTTGCTCCAAAGTCTGGACGTGCTACGAGCCTGGGCAGACAAAATTCCGGGATTCTCCGATCTCCCTAAGGAAGACCAGGACCTGTTGTTTCAGTCGGCGTCACTGGAGCTGTTTGTCCTCAAGGCTGCCTACAGGTACACATAGCATCTTATGTTTTGCTCTTTGGTTCTGCATGAAGAGAAGGTTATAAATGTCTGTCATTCTTTATAAGATATTCTACTTATGAAGTTGATAACAAAAAAAGTGATTTGATGGCTTGAGCTTCACCGATAAACTCTTCAATATAAATCAGAGAAGGCTATAAAAAAAAAAAAAAACAAGACAAAAAAAAAAAAACAACAACAAAATCGCCTTGTTCTACCCAGGCCATATCTGCGAGGAAGACAATTTTTGTGGGAATATCTGTGTAACGCATTTATCTTCTCCGAACTAGAGAGTTTATTAAACTCCATAGCAGGGTTTTCAGTACTTGCTCCATTTATTTGATGGGGTGTGTCCATTGGCAGACTCGGAGCGTCATTACTCACCATCAATCCTAATTTTTTACTTAAACTCTACTAAGATTTACTTCAGCTAATAGCAACGCTACCACCAATGGCGTCTAATCATTATTATCTTAATTACCATTTATCACCATCATTATGAGTCAGCATATCATGCTCATGAACTTAGTTATTATCATCAACATGGTAATCATCATAATCATATCAGCTCCAGCATGGATATCATCACTGCAACGTCTTAACCCCTGCGGTTTTTTTTTTGGTACCCATTTTCTCTCAGAGTCCAGCCTAACGACGAGAAGATAATCTTCGAGAACGGGCAGGTGTTCCACCGTCTCCAGTGTATGTCCACATTCGGTGACTGGATCAACTCCATCGTGGAGTTCGGTCTGAGTCTCCACAGGATGTCCCTGGACATCTCCTCTCTGGCCTGCATGAGCGCTCTGGCCATGATAACCAGTAAGTTTTCACACTGCTTCCTCCAATGCACTGTTGGAAATTACATATCTCAAGAAGTCTACGAAACAAAAACAAAAAAAGAGACGTGAAGAACATCAAGAATCCATCTGGCCGATGATTACTAAAAAGCTTTTCGCTTCCAATAATTTTTCTTCCATGTCATTGCTGCGTGTGTTGAGGGCGGGATAGCGAATTACTGCTCAAAGTAAAATTGGGACTTATCCCCAAATCTCATTCAAACCTAGAGGCCAATGTTTTTCCTGAGTCAAGAACAAAAAGAGCTAATTAGTGTTACCTGAGACAAAAAAAAAGAAACATTCATATGTAGCATCGGTTTATCTAACTTGAGATTTTTTACCGGTTGTG
>JAWDGP010000708.1:227500-237500 GCA_033675545.1 Elysia crispata
ATAATATTTAACTTAAATAAAAATAGGAGAATATTTTTGAAGTTATCAATAAAAATCTGTCACGATATTTGTTGCAGTTGTTTATGCCCCAAGCCTTATATCATTTATTGCCTGATAGGGCAAAAAAAGAGGAAGAAGAAGAGAACAAGAAGGAAGAGAAGAGAGAGGAAGAGTTTTTTTTTTTAGGGGGGGGGGGAGGGGCGATAAAGAGGATGGAAAAAAAATAATTTACTTGTAGGGCCATTACCAGCTAGATTTCAAGTCACCTGATGCCCTCTCTCTCTCTGTCTCTCTCTGTCTCTCTCTCTCTGTCTCTCTCTCTCTGTCTCTCTCTCTCTCTCTCTTTCTCTCTCTCTCACTCTCTCTTTCTCTCTTCCACCCACACGCCCTCTCTTTATCAAACAAGACATACACACAATTTTTTCCTCCAATCCCCTCGCCATCGCTCTGTGCCAATTCGATTCTGTCTCTCACTCTTGGTCTCCACCATGTTTTATGTACATACATTATATTATACATCACTCAAAAATTCTCACATATTTCCGCTGTCTCCAAATCTTAATGTTGTATTTTTTACTACCGTTATCTTCGTTGCTCACAACTTGTTACCGAATATATTAAAAAAACAAAACAAAAGAAATTGTACTAAGGGATAACGAAAATGTTTGTGAAAATATGAAAAGCTGTACATAACAAAATGGAAGTATTTATTCATTTACTGCCGAGTCTCTCTTTCTACACGCCAACCCAAGCCTTTGTGTATCGGTGACCTCTGATTGACCGTTTCGTCTCCAGCTTGTGATCTCTCTTTACAGCATGCTTCTGTATTGGTGAAAATTTCTTACAATATCTAATTGTTATCTTCGCTTTGTTTATACTGCTTAGTATGCTCGGCGTGTTCAATGGTGAATGCAAATCAGCTCGTTGATGTGACACAATTCAGTAAATTTTATTGTTCTTTTTATCGATTCTCAGTCTTATGTTGACTAGTCACGTTGATGTGACACAATTCAGTAAATTTTATTGTTCTTTTTATCGATTCTCAGTCTTATGTTGACTAGTCACGTTGATGTGACACAATTCAGTAAATTTTATTGTCCTTTTTATCGATTCTCAGTCTTATGTTGACTAGTCACGTCGGTTATTGTGTCATATCGGGCAAATATTCATTATGATCATGTATGTCTTTATGATTATCTGCTTTTATACACAATTCTTATGATGTTCTCAAAGACGTGAAAGTTAATTATTATTATTATTATGATTATTATTATTTATGTGTTCCTTTGCAAAGCTTCTATCACGTAAAGCGCCGAGTCTTCTCTAAGGGGAGCCCTCCCCATAGCAGCTTCTGTCAGCATTCAGAATCAAACCAAACCTCCCCTTCCTTCTCCCTACGTCCCCTACCAACCCTCAAATCATCATACTTACAAGACTTTAGATCGAGAGCAGCTTACATCATTGTCATTCTTTAATTTTGTTTTTTTTTTGTTTCTATCTTCATCGTCGTAATGACAAGAAAAAAAGCCGAAACATCTGAATGTTTTTTTGTCGTTTTTTTTTGTTGTTTTTTTTGTTTTTTTTGTTAAATTTCATTTCATTTATATATTTTGTTTTGTTGACCCTCCCACCCTTGATCCGTGTAGATCTTTATCTCACGTGTAAATAATCCGCTCTCATCCAACTTCTACTCCGGCTCATCCTCCATTATCTTAACGCCAAAACTTAGCCACCGCTGCAATTCTCGCGAAGGTGGCGCTGTTATTTTAATTTAATCTACAGAAACAACGTTACTATCCCCCTACGCATTCTCCCCTACGTGGCTACCTAATTGTTTTGCATGGGATTTTCAAGTGTTACAGCATGTATATATCTATGGACTGTTTTGTGCATTTTTTGAGTGTCACATACGATCAAAGAAACCCTCACGAGTTTTCAATAAAGAATCTATATAAAATAAGTGCTCTGGGGTTGGTTTAATTTGCTTTTTAGTCGTCATTGTTTGGTTACTCTGTAATTGGTGTTATACATTATTTTTGTTACAATAAAAGTAGAATCCCGTCTCGGGTTAAACGCTACACCACATATCACGGGAAAAAAAAAGAGCAGAGACAGGACTGTGTTGAATATACAACATCTCGTAGAGTTTACACCTGGGACTCGTCTAAATTACTTAAAACTTAAGCAGTAAGAAAATAGCCAATTCTTTGAAACAGCAAAGCTATAAAGATGCATAGATATTCAATTACCTTAGAAGCACAACAAAAAGTGAAGACGAATCAGAAAGCAAAGAAGAGAGAGAGGAAAAGATAAAGAGAGAGAGAGATAGATAGATAGATAGAGAGATATAAATAGAGATTTAGAGAGAGATAGATAGATAGATAGAGAGAGAGAGAGAAAGAGAGAGAGGGAGAGAGATAGAGATAGATAGATAGATAGATAGAGAGAGAGAGAGAGGGAGAGAGGCAGAGAGATAGATAGAGAGAGAGAAAGAGAGAGAGAGGGAGAGAGATAGAGAGAGAGAGAGGGGTGAGAGAAAAAGTGGCAATCACACAACAGTAAAGAGTTTAGAAAGTGATAATAATATAAAAGAGGAGTACAAAATGACAGATCTTTTACTTTCTATCCGTATATAAAGACGAGTGGTACTCTATGGCTGTGTAACACAGAAGGTCAATTCTGACTCATTCTTTAATACACATTCACACAGAATCATCATGAATAAAAGGCAAGACAATGCAAGATGCAAATTTATTTGATACAGAACGTCTAAGAAGGAAACTAATTGATAAAATTAATAATATTGTAAAGATTGCTTTGATTCAGGCACAAATTGCGAGAGTAATACTAGAGTATCACCAAACAAGCATCACCGGTGAACAAGAGAACGTAATAGAGCTTCAGAGATTTAGAAACGAACCGAGGATAGACTCAAGAGGCGCACAGAAGTTAACGTCCTTATCTCGACATGAGAGGGGCTTCCATTGAAATCTGACTTGCCTAGATCTTATATGGATCAGTCTTTAAACAAAATAATCTTTCTATCGCTTAAACTTATAGATTACAAAAAATGTACCAAGATTTAAATCTGACACAAAAAAAAGAATCGATTTTGTTTGGAGAAACCGTTACCTAACAAGGAAATAAAATAAAATTCTACGTAATGATAGGTGAGGCCTAGCACTAAAATCTTTCTTCAACGGCTGACTTTGGATTTATGGAGTTGTTCACCGGAAGTCTTATTTTGAATCATTTAGATCTAATCTAACGTATTCGTAAGTAATAACGAGAACCTGGAAAAAAAATGAATAAAAAAAGGAGTAAAAATCTGAAATAATAATAATAATAATAATAATAATAATAATAATAATAATAATAATAATAATAATAATAATAATAATAATAATAATAATAATAATAATAATAATAATAATAAAAACCCACAACAAAACAATGCTAAGTTTTGACAATGGAACGAGCAGAGACAGATACGTGAGGTGCCGGAATAACTCCAGGGGAACCGGTATTAATAGTTGCGTAGGAACTTTACGATGCATCGTAGCCCATGCAAAAAGCATTTGGCTTAAGATCGTTGGAAGGTGATTTATCTATACTGCCTCAGAGTCAGTAAAAGAAACCTGGCGCCATAACTGCTCCGTCATGATGTGATGCAGCTCAAATGTTTGACTGATTTTCGCTTCATTGATGTTTAGCTGAACTTTTGTAAATATACTAAAAAAAATTTCTTCACCGCAAGATCTCATCTCAGATTACATACTATCAACTACCGAGTACAAAATCTAGGATGTCACTCTTCAAAACAAAGCGGGGTGGTTTGTCCCAGTTTGTAAGGGTAAAACAAGACCTTCATATAAAATTGTCCAGAAGATCATGCACATGAAAGACAAAACCAAACAAAAAGTAACTGGCGGCCTCCAGCCACTCATATTATATTTTCTGTGTTTTATGGACATTATTTTTGTTTGTCTGTTCTTTTCTTTCCCTCAATCTCAGGAGAAAAACAACTATTACGAACCCCAAAGTGAAAATCAGAGGAACAAAGTGGTCCTGAATTTGAACCTCCTGAGGGCTCATGTTTTTTAAAAACCTTTCTTCAAGGAATAAACTCACTTAATATGGTGTAGCGCATCCCCGTAACTTTGTTTGCTTCTTATTTGATAAAGTCAGTTCAAAACAGAATGAAACCAAGCATTTTTACATATTAAACTTTAGCCCTACTTATGGTAAGGCGGAACTGGAGAGGCGTGGGTCTGAACTCACTCACCTACTGTGCTCGAACCGGGGGTAGAAGGTCCTTGAGGAGTCAGTGAGGGCTCTCTAACCACACAGCCACTGACTTTCCCTTTATCGAAGTAGATAACAGAAATGGTCAATGAAGTACTTGATAAAACACATGTTTCTTGCTCTTTTTTATTTTTACATTTTTTTGGGGATCAGCATCACTCATATCTATTTTTTTGTGTATACTTTTGTATTTCCCTTACATGTTTTTTGTGCGTGTCAAATAAGGTAAACCATAATTATGGTTTTAAAGCGAAAAATAAATTGTCAAAAGACGCGAACCAGCGATATTTTTGAAACACTGGACTGAAGAAAACGATATGATAATTGCGTTAATAGAAATCTCGACACACCTACCTGCTTGTATAAAACAAATTGTTTTGTATTTTTGAATTCTCTGGTACGATATTTTGTTCTCGTGTATAAAAGTAGTATTAGATAAAAACTTTGGCACAAAATGAATGAACAATTGCAAGTTAGTATTCATCGTTATTTCCTTCTCAAAAGCGACTCATAATATAGAACATGGCTGTAGGAGTTGAAAAAGGCATGCATTTTTTTTGTTTGTCTTAATAAAATAAAGCTATTAGAAAGATTAGATTAGGAGAGAGATGATGCAGATGCTGAAAAAAAAAAAGAAGAAATCAAACCATAAAAAGAAAACATTGAAAACAAAGAAATGGAATAGATAATAGATTACAAGCTCCACCGGTGTAAGATGTGGTGAGCGTGTCCCATGTTGTCTGTGACAGGTGATCCCTCAGCCCAGGGCATAAGGTCGCGAGATGTGCTGGTCAAGGGACAGCCTGGCAGACCAGTTCCTCTGGTCACTCGCTTGTCCTCGCCTCTGACTCAGCTGATCAGGGCCACTCTGATGCGTTGGTTTCTCTCTCTCTCTCTCTCTCTCTCTCTCTCTCTCTCTCTCTCTCTCTCTCTCTCTCTCTCTCTCTCTCTCTCTCTGCCTCTTTATTTTTCTTTCTCTGTATCTATCTCTCTGTGGTCGCTCTTTCTTTATCTTTCCGACGATTTCTCTCTCTCTCTCTCTCTCTCTCTCTCTCTCTCTCTCTCTCTCTCTTTCTCTTTCTCTCGCTCTCTCTCTTTATTTTTCTCTCTTTTTATCTATCTCTCCGTAATCGCTCTCTACATTCCCTTCGATCACTCTCCCTCTTTATCTCTTTCTTCAGATCTCTCTCTCTCTCTCTCTCTCTCACTCACTCTTTCTCTCTCTGCCTACTTATCTTTCTGATCCGCATTCCCATCTGTCCTGCTTCATCTCTCTCTTTCTCTTTCTCTCTTTCTATTATTTGCATCCACTTCTCACATTCTCTGAATCTCTTTTTCTCCTCCCTAATTCATTCTACCTCTCCCTCACCTCTTCCTCTCCTCTAGTACCTCTATTAAGACTTTTCCTATTATTCTGCACACGCTCTCCCTTCTTTTCTTACTTTTTCTTCTCTTTCTCATTAATGTGCATTCTCTTTTGCCCCCTCTCTCTCCCCTTTCTTTCTCTTTCTTTCCTGTGCTTTTTTATCGAACAGATCTCGATTTACATAGAAATAATTATACTTAACCCAAGAAAAGTCAAGAAATGTAGGTGTCCACTGCGATGTGACCTGAAGGAAACCGGATGCGTTTTCCAGCCCTTACGTCACCAAAGAGAATGCTGGGGATGACTCAGGTCACGAGTTCCTGACTTCATTATGGACCTGGACCGTGTCTTCACCTGCCGGGAGGACGTGATTCCCTGGACCTGATGCATGGACAACTGGACATTGGTCATATCACAATGTTGTTGAAAAGTAGCTTCTTGCCATATGCCATATTGGGCAGTTAAACCCTATTTTCGTCTTCGGGGCGTTTTGTCTATCCTGCATCACGCGTCTCTGTCTGTAGGTCTATCGTGTATACACGTGAATCTATTAACTCTGTCTCTAAATCTGTTCCCTTTATCTTCCTTTGGCTTACTCTGTCTCTACTTACCTGTCTCTTTTCCTTTTTTTTTCTCTTTTCTCATTTTTCCCTGCTCCCGTATCTCATTCTCACTCTATTTTTGTTTCTTTCCCTCTCTTTGGACACTCCTCTATTTATTTTCGTTTTACTCCTCTCCTCTTTTCAAGATTAAGGTGATCATTATTCCTCACAACAAACAAAAGGGACAAGGCACTGACGGCCTTGGCAATCAAGTCCCTCTATTTGTTTGTCTCCCTGAACAGTTCAACATGATAAACTTAAAACTGGGTGCTGCAGTTGTTTAGGTCTTTCTTGTCTTTTGCTTCTCTCCATTTCCAGCCTTCAATGCCACCTCCATGAGTTTCAGGAAATCATTTGTCAGTCACTTAGGGTGGGTCACTGGGATATCAGGATTGTACAGACCCAGGTCATAAGTCTAGCATTAGATCTAAGTACTTAACGTAGATTTATCGACATATCGTCAAGGATTCCACTAGGAAAGGCTAGATGTATCTTGAACGCCTCATCTCTCCAAGGTCTATCCGACGTTTTTGTTGAGTATCACCAAACCAAATATAGATGTCAGCCAGTTCAGAGTTAGATACACTCAAACAACAACCGGTTGAACTGCAAAACATCTGAGTGTGATTTTGACACTCGAGTACCAAATAAAGCAAAGGAAATGAATGTTTAAAACGGTAGGTGGACCATAAAATAAATCAAATTATCAATTTGGGAAAACAAACTGCTTCTTGTCCATAAATATTTAGAAAAGAAAAATCCACATTCCAAGTTTTGTGTCTTTTTCCCAATGGATAAAGACGCTCCTTTTGTTTCTCAGCCCTTCTGTCTATGGCATGTCTGTGGAGTAACTGAGGAGGTTAGTTTCCGCCACCAAACTTATTGCATGGATTTACGAACCTGTTTTAGATGAAAAACTGCACAAAGAAGCTGAGCAATGAAAAAAATATGGGATAGATTAGATAAAAATGTAGCGTTAAACCAAATAAAAATAGAAAGAATGCACTTTGTTTTTCGCTGGTGATAGTTAAAAATATCACTATAGATGGTGCGATAACGTTGGTTCATAGAGGTAATGAGATACTGACAGTCATTGAGAGAGAAAGAAAGAGAGAGAAAGACAGTGAGTGAGAGAGAGAGAGAGAGAGAGAGAGAGAGAGAGAGAGAGAAAGACACACTCAGAGAAAGAGAGAGACAGAGAGAGAGGGAAAGACAGAGAGAAAGAGAGAGAGAGAGACAGACAGACAGACAGAGACACAAAGAGAGAAAGACAGAGAGAGACAGAGACAGAGAGAGAAAAAGACAGACAGATAGAAAAAGATAGAGAGATAGAGAGAGAGAGAAACAGAGAGAGAGAGAAAAAGAAAGAAAGAGAGAGAGTGGATAAAACTGGCTGAAAAGGAGTGGGAAAAGTAAGAAAGGAGGGGGGGGGGGATAAATAGGATGGGTAAGGAAACTGAAAGGATGAAAGAAAGAAAACTGGATTCATAATTAAATGTTGGGGCGACCAGAGAGAAACAGGAAAGTAGAAGAATAAAAAAATGTGATGTACTACACGATATAGAAATAACGAAGACAAAGTGAAAGACATAGATGAAATAGACAGAAAAGAGATAGAAAATAAATAGATAGAAATAGATGTTGATAACTAGATAGATAAATAGAATACTGTGAGCGAGTGAGAAGACAGGGAAGGGAAGAGAGAGAGAGACAGAGAGAAAGAAAGTGAGAGAGAGTGAGAGAGAGACAGGGAGAAAAAGAGAGAGAGAGAGTGAGAGAGAGAGAGAGAGAGAGAGAGAGAGAGAGAGAGAGAGAGAGAGAGAGAGAGAGAGAGAGAGAGAGAGAGAGAGAGAGAGAGAGAGAGACTAAGACTAAATTTATCCCTTATAAAGATGAATCATCAATCGTGGATTTTTGTCCAAGGTTGCCAAATTCTTGAGACTGGTGACGAGTTCAACCCTTTGACTTCGCTTTTTTTTTTTTTAAATCTGTTTTTTTTTGTCACCAAATTCTCAAATCTCACCCTGACCAGGGATCAAGTTTGCGAAACTTCCAAAACTCGTAGGTCAACTCTAGATCTCGTCAAGTGACAAGCCTGGTAAACCATGAACACGGGGCTTTCCCAAAGACTAGCTCTTTTGGTGTGGACTGTCTTGGCAAGAAAGCAGAGAATTTACGTCCTTTCTGCTGGACTCTGTGTGGAGGTCTTAACGACCTAGATCTTCCAATCTGTAAGGTTATATCTAAGGTTTAAACATAATCTGAACCAACCTTATAGGCAAGGCGTATCCTGTTGATGACTATTTTGTGTTTCAAGTAAAAATATATAGGCGTAGTGCTACCTTTTACGACCCTTTTCTCCATACATTGGATTTAGAAACAAAGCTAAAAATGTTCGGTTGTCCTCGCATAAAGAGATAATTTGCTGTGTACGTCTAGAAGAAAAATTAGAACATTTTAAGAATAAAATAAACCAGAATTCTACTTATATGCTTTAGGAATATTAGAACGCAATTGCTAGTAACGGTCATATAAGGCCATGATGCATTATAAGATAATGGCCTAATTATCACCGTCTTGTTTATTTGTGTTTCCATGGTAATGACTAGCTCAGGAACTTCTGTATGAATCTTTGTTTAGCGACTCATTCGTGACCTAGATTTACAGAAAAATATCGACCATTAACTTTAGTATAAGCTATTTTCAGACATTACAAATAAAGTAATTCCTTCTTTCTTTTCAGTGCTTGGTTTTTACATATTAAATTGTTCATAACTATAATTTTTATCAAAAATTGATTTGTTAGAAAAACAAGAAGCCATATAGGAAAACTTTGGCCAATTTTTACCTTACATTTAGGCGTTTTCTTGCCCGTCTTACTTTTATCTATTTCTTTCAATATTTACATCGACCACTTTTAAGGCCAAGAATGGCTGGAATTAACAGTCTCCGAGCTATGGTTCTACTAACTGGACTATGGATGACCAATGGCCAGAACACAGGCAAGTCTGATTTCACTCTATCTGTTTTTTTTTTTTTTTTGTTTTTTTTTTCGTAAATAAGTTGGAGTCACAGAGATCTTCTTTGTCGATGGTGAATTTTTGGTCTTGGTGGAATTTCTGTTGAAATGTCCTATTTTCATTGCACACAATATTAATCTGTAATGCAAACTTCAGTTGATATCATCGCATTAAATTGCGTCATATTTCTAAATTTATCAAACACATGTTCGGCGAGTAAGGCCAGTTATATTCACCTCATGATATTTTTTAGTTTTCAGCATCGTTTCATCTGTGCCACTCATGTTTACAACGTTCGTGTATGGAGAATGGAGAACTGTTACACATTATTCGCTTAATATCTGTTGATATAATCATCTTTAGAGCTTTTATTGTAGAAGTGATCCAAATTCAGGACTATAAACAAAACAAATATATCCGCTCTTCTTGTTTTACAGTCGTATCCGATTTAACAAAAAAATTGCAATTAAAAAGAATTCTGTTGAATAAAATCGGCAGATTTCTGTTAACCCATTGATTTCCAATGAAGGTGAGTCTCTTAGACATGTCTTTTTAAATTTCCTTTCTCTGTTATTACCCTGTGTATATTTTTTCAAGAGTTGACAAATTTCTCATTTCCCTTTTCTCCATCACCTCTGATGTACTATTGTCAGCAAAAAATTATCTCAAATCTCTTCCTTTAATTTATCACTCTTGAGTTTGCAATA
>JAWDGP010000708.1:240000-290000 GCA_033675545.1 Elysia crispata
ATTTTTCCCTCTATATTTGTCATTCCTTACTTGTTCTACAAAACCAAGCGCTGCTTAATAGTGTCTTTATTTCTTTTTCTCTTGCATTCCCTTTTCATACTTCGTGCACTTTTCCTCTCTTTACCCATCTCAACATTTTTTTTTATTATTTTCTTTATCTCCTAAACGTTTTACTTAAGCTCTCTTTTTCTTTTTTAAACTTTAATTTTTTAGCACATCCGTTTCAAATTTTCTGTATATTTTTACCTTTCTCTCCTCCCCCCCCCCCCTACACACTCTCTCTGTCTCTTTCTCTTTCTCTTCTCTTTCTCTCTCCCTTCTCTCCTCTCTCTCTCTCTCTCTCTTTCACTCACATTCACACACTTAAATTTTAACCCCTCAACATCCAAACCATTTCTCTAGCTCTCTTTTTTCCTTCCCTCCATCTCCCCCTTCCACCTCTGTCCCCTCCAGCACCTCTGTCACCATCTCGGATAAACTTTTCTCTGCCTGCTCCTGTCTCTTCTCACACGGTATCTACATTCTTCCTCTGACTCAGTTATTCCAAATCTCTTCATCTTTGCTACGCTTTTACCTTCTGCAGGAGTCATATCAGCAAACAGGGCTAAACATCATTAACAAACCAAAGCTATATTTCGATTCTGTGTAGAGCTCATAATCTAATATCCCCATTCTCCTTCCATCTCCCCCTCCCCCCCACCCCCCCTCCCCCCCGCTCACCTCCATTCTTCCGCTATCTGTTCCCTTGTCTCTCTACCCGCCTGTGTGCGAGTGCAGGGACCGACACTGGGAAAGCCATAGCTCGCCTTATCGACATGTCGGACAGTCAGGGCAGGATAGAGATCGATGCTAAACAGATTGCGGTCATCATCACAGACGGCAGGTCCACCAATGTGCCCGCTCTCAGAACTGTAAGGCTCAGTCTGGCTTCAGCATCCTCAGCATTAATTTTTCATTATTCCAATTCTCAGTCTTGGTGCTTCTCGTCACCATGACCATCGCTCTCCACCTTATCAGCATGAGCGTCATCATTATTATCATCATCATTATCAATAGCATCATTACTGTTATCACACTCATTATTATTATAATCATCAATATCATCATAACAGTTATCAAGTTCATTAACATCATCATTATCACCATCATCATCATCTTCTTCACAATTATCATTCTCACTATCATCATAATTATCTCTCATTATTATCATCCTCATCATCACCAATATCATCATAACAGTTATCAAGTTCATTATCATCATCATCATCATCATTATCATCTTCTTCACTATTATCACTCTCAATATCACCATAATCATCAATATCAGTGTTACCTCTCTCATTATCATCGTCATAATCCTCCATATCATCATAATTGTTATCACTCTCATTATCATCATCATTATCATCACCACCTATTATCATTACTATCACACTCATCTTTATCTTCATCATCAATATCAGTGTTATCTTTCTCATTATCATCATCATCATCATCATCATTATTATCATCAACTATCTTCATTACTTTCACACTCATCATCACTTCATCATGAATATCATCTTAATGTTTTCACTCTCATTATCATAATCGTCTTAATCAATATCATCATCACTCTAAATATCATCCTCATCATCATCACTCTCACCATCTCTATCATCATCATTATATCTATTCTTATCATCAATATTTTTTTTTTACAATATTCTGATAACCTCTCCACTTTATCTTTCACCTACTAATCCCCTAATTACACACACCTTCCTCTCCACTTCCCACAATCTCCCGCCCCTGTTCCTCTCCCCCTTCCCCCCCCACACACACACACACTCTCACCCCACCCTGCTGCAGCAAGCGCCACGAGCCAGGAACGAGTACGGCATTGACTTCATCGCGGTCGGTGTTGGTAACGAGACGTTCCGGGGAGAGCTCGAGCAGATTGTCGGGCCGGACAATCAGGCCGGCCTCTTCCAGGTCGGCAGCTTCGCGCAGCTCTCCGAGGTCGTGCAGCAGCTGCAGGACTTCATCTGCGAGTGTGAGTAGCTGAGCCTTTCAAGTCGACGGTACGCATGTGCCGTTGGGAAGCTAGCACGGATCCCACGGCACGGTACTGCACAGTATCGCGATCCGTGCATCTACTCGATGTGCCGTGAGTGTCGCTGCGTGCCGCGGGTAGGGTACCGATCTGTGCATCTACTCGATGTGTCGCCAGTGTCGCTGCGTGCCGCAGTTAGGGTACCGATCCGTGCAAATACTCGATAAACCGTGAGTGTCGCTGCGTGCCGCGGGTAGGGTACCAATCCTTGCCGATAACCACAGCACTAGCTGAGATGGAGGGTGGAGGAGGGCCGGATGAGTGTCAGGGTTTGTTGTTTTGAAAAGTACTAAGGGGCCTTGCATGGGAGTACTTGCAAGTTGGGAAAGTGTTAAGTAGCAGTGCAAGGGTGAGTACTTGCTAGTTTTGAAAATGTCAGAGGTCCGTGCAAAGGGAAATACATGCTAATTGGGAAAGTTTTATTGCAATAAGCAGTACTTGCCAATTGTGAAAGTGTTAGAGGTCCGAGTAAAGGGAAATACATGCTAAGTGGGAAAGTGTTATTGCAATAAGCAGTACTCTCCAATTTTGAAAGTGTTCGAGGTCCGAGTAAAGAGAAATACATGTTAATTGGGAAAGTGTTATCGCAATAAGCAGTACTTGCCAATTGTGAACGTGTTAGAGGGTCATGCAAGGGTGAGTATCTATGACAGGAAGTGAGCGAAAATATTCAAATATTCTATGTACATCTCATGGCTTTTAAATAGATATGTCTGAAAAACATACCTTGTACAATCCTCTTGTTCACAGCACATGAACTTTTTTGGAAAGGACCATTTACTTGTTTGTGACTGCTATTGCTTTATATAAATGTAATACATTTTTCCCACATCCCTTCCCCTTTCGGCCATTTTAACTTACTCCGTTTCTCCAACCGTGTAATTTCAGTTGTTCCCACGGTGACCACAACAACCACGCCTGAACCAACAACAACACCGACTACGGTGTCTACAACGAGTCCAAATATACCACGTGAGTCGTAACAAACAAATACAAATACAATTTTCCATTTCGGCCGCCTGTTTTAACCAAGAACCTTCAACCATTTAATGTAAAGAAGAGTTCATTCGCTTCTCTTGGTTGGTAGGAGCAATACTTTTACCTACAAAGATAAGTGCAGAAGGACTGAATTTTTTTGTAACGCGCTATGGTTAATTTGTATGGCGAGTTTACGAAAAAAATCAGGAAACCTGTTCAATTAGTCAATGGATAACGTTATGTCACAAACTGGAAGTAGCCATACGATCAATCAGTGGGTACTAACCTGAATAGCTGCTGTTAAGTGTATAGTTATATAGCTCTCGTGGTGAGTCATGTGATGATGATATAATCATAATAATAGTTTCTCCGTATTGTGAAGACACACATCATTCACCACTGGTCATAGCCAAGGTTTTCGACGACATTGGCTTTCTTTTTATTTATTTGCTTTGGAATCTCTATCGAAAACTTTCCTTCATCTAAAAAAACAACACTAAGAATCAGTGATAGCTAATGACCTGATTATTTCTATCGAACTTTTTTCTTAAATTTCATTGACAGAAAATTTCTTTTATTATTTCTCGGTAGCCCCCCGTGCATCGTTTGCTAATCTTGTGTTTGAGTCTAATGAAGGCCTAAAGCGGAAATCTTATATGTTTGTCATGTTTTCTTACTTGAGAATTTCCTCTATTACATGCTCTTCCTACTATATTTAACTTGACATTTTTGCTTCCGACGCCCGATCAAATTTTTTAGGAATGACGCTTGATTGGTCCGGCATGATGTATATATCGCAAACCTCAAAACATTATTAATTTGACGAAAATTCCCGACCAGCAACTTAATCGGCTCTACAGTTTATTTGTGCCTTTTTTTCCAGCCTTCCCCTGTGCTGACCCCGCTGATGTGATCTTCCTAATCGACGGCTCTTACAGCATCAAACCACCGGACTGGTTTCAGGGCAAGCAGTTTGTGTCCTACCTGATCAACAGCTTGGACATCGGGCCCGACTCCATCAATATCGGCCTCATTGTCTACGGCTCGGAGATTGGAGATATAGTCCCTCTACAGCCTTATAAAAGTGAGTATTGAGGAGATATAGTCCCTCTACAGCCTTATAAAAGATAGTATTAAGAAGATATAGTCCCTCTACAGCTTTATAAAAGTGAGTATTGAGGAGATATACTCCGAATACAACCTTATAAAAGTGAGTATTAGGGAAATATTGTCCCTGTACAACCTTATAAAAGTGAGTATTAAGGAGATAAATTATAGTCCCTCTACAACTTTATGAAAGTGAGTACTGATGAGATATTGTCCTTCTACAGCCTTATAAAAGTGAGTATTGAGGTAAACGCGACTTTTTACTTCATGGTCGTTGTACATCCTCTACGTTTTTCCATTTTTTGTCGGAGGGGTAGTGGGGAGGGGGAGGGGGGGGCGGGAGTAATGAGGGAGAATCTTTACAATCTTTGATAACACAAGAAAGTAATTTGAAATCTAAAATGCCATTTATGTATGTTTGTTATATCTGTCATTAATAAATCCTTTAAATCCAGCTTTAAGTTTCCGGTTTGTTGATCCCATTCCCAAAAAGCTGAATGTGAAAAGTTACCAAAACGTGAAAATTATGTAGACTCCGGCTACATAACAAATCAGTCAAGGACGTCTGACGATTAGTCCTCTCTGGGGCATTTAAATTTGTCGAAATACGATTTCTAAAGAAGAAAAAAGACGATGACAATTTGAAAAAAAGCAGTGGGATGGAGGCAGAACTGTTCCAATAAGTTTAGATGGATGATACTAATATTTTTTCAATCCCCAGCCAAGGAGAAGCTGAGAGAACTGTCAGCCGGGCTTGTCCAGCCGGATGTCGGGATGACCAACACTGCCCTGGGTCTGAGCAGGCTGAGGACCATGATGAGAGACCAGGGCAGACCAGGCGTGCCCCACATCGCCATAGTCATCACTGACGGCGTGAGCTCCAGTGAGGACGAGACGCGCCTGCAAGCTTCACTGGCCAAGAGCGAGGTGAAGAAACCATACTGGGGGAAAACTCTAGAGGAAAGTACAATGTGGGACACATGGGGAGAGGGGGCGCACATGGCCGAGGAGACATGCGAGGACTCAGGGTGGAAAACGCCACGGCTAAATATTGTTTTCGAAGGGGCAGATGCGAAGAATGTGCTACGAATAAAATAAGGTTCAAATATAATGGAATAGTATGGGAGACCGAAATATAGGATTAATGTGGACGCATCTAGCAAAGGACAAAGGACGATAGATGGCATTACTGAGTTAAAATGTCGCATTGCATAGGAGGAGGAGTATAGTTTCAGAGAGTGGGTCATAAAGTTCAAGTGTAGAGTAACTTTGGAAGAGTGAGTTTTGAACTCTATGGATAAAACCTTGTAGGATATGAAACTATGGCTAAAGGCTATCAAGATTGGAGAAGAAATTGTCATGATCCCGTTAATTGTTACGCTTGAATACATCGATATTAAAAGGAGGAATATACAAATTTTTTTAGAACAAACTTCAAAATATGTGGCGAGTACATTCGGGGGCTGCGAGTTTAAGGCTTATGTGGACTCATTTGGTAAAATATATCTAAGCAAGTAGAGGGAGATATCTGGGCCTCTTGTGGCCAATGTTTCATATATAGCCATATGTCGTATGAATGTCAGTGACTCGAGGTAGGCAATGTTATTTAAGATACATTGGAGGCACCGATGAATTTTTTGAAAGAGTGCGGAATGAAATTAACTGCGACTCAATTCACTTTTTTGCTCACTTCGCTGTTTTTATTATTGGCCTCACATGTGATCCTGCTGAATGGGTGACCCCAGGGCATCACGATCTTTGTGGTGGGTGTGGGTGAGGGTGTCGAGAGACGGGAGCTGGAGGATATGTCCAGCGCTCCGCAAACACTGTTTGACGCGCCGAACTTCCGGTACCTGGTCAGCATTGTAGAGCAGCTCAGGGACAACATCTGCTCAGGTGAGACCTGCTAGATTGACAAGTAGACCTAACACATAGCGCGCAGACAGAGGCAAGAGAGCTTAGAACTAAGAGCGGTGGTGTAAGAAATAGAGATAGAAAGGGACAGAGATAGATAGATAGATAGATAGATAGAGAGAGAGAGAGAGAGAGAGAGAGAGAGAGAGAGAGAGAGAGAGAGAGAGGACCACAAAAAGAAGAGAGAGAGAGAAAGATATGCAGAGAGAGAGAGAGAGAGAGAGAGAGAGAGAGAGAGAGAGAGAGAGAGAGAGAGAGAGAGAGAGAGACAGAGCAAGAGTTTTAATAGAAAGATAGAGAGGAAAATAGATTTTTTTTCTTTTTTTTTTTTTTTTGGGGGGGGGGGGGGGTATGAAAAGGAGAAGTGGGGTTCCAAAAAGTTGTACTAAACCGTTTGGCGTCCTTTAAGTATGTTTCAAACTCTTCAATTTGAAAAAATCAAGAAAAAAAAATTGAAGCAAAGAGAGCTGCCCCCCAAAAAATCAATAATAAAAAATCTGGCAGAACTATACTTAAGTAAAGATAGATAGAGAGAGAGAGAGAGAGAGAGAGAGAGAGAGAGAGAGAGAGAGAGAGAGAGAGAGAGACAAAATATAGGTATATAGGTATTAAAAGGTAGCCAGAACATCAGATACAATTTGTTAAACGAACACACACAAAAAAAATAATAGAGAGGAAACGCTAGAGTTTTAGTTTAGTACTTTTTACTTTGGCCGTGTTTTAATTCTTTGTATCGTTTGTATGAAGGTTTAATATGACTGAAATCGGAAACAGGCGTGTCTGCTTCTAAAACCATCTTTCCAATATCTCTTGCATGCAGCAATCAAGACCACACTCCCAACCCCTGGCACCACCACATCAGCTCCTGAAATACCAGGTTTGTACAGTCAATCTTGGCAATACATGTTTTCGCGCCATATTTTGTTCAATTTTAGTAAATACTCATAAAGACTTAAGCTCACAGCTACCTTATAACTATATATTGATGCAAAAGTTAAAAAAGTATATAAAGCAAAATCCTTGTCAGTTAATGCCTCCATCATGAAATGGATTAATAAATTAAACAAGATTCTTTTTACATATGAAGCAATATTACAATCCTTAGGAATTAAAAAAAACATATAAAAACAAAACAAAAAAAAAACAACAACCCAAAAAACAACATCATCAACAACAAAACATATATATATATATATATATATATATATATATATATATATATATATATATATATATATATATATGAGAAATGCCTTTTTGTTTCCCTCAGACTTGTGTCTTCAGTGTATGGTTGAGGGAGGTGTTGGATTCAACCCTTACCCCCCCGACTGCGAGAAGTACGTCGTGTGTCGACCCGTGGGACAGACCTACGATCCCACCATAAAGTCCTGCCCGTTTGGTCTGTTCTGGAGCGACAAAGCTGTTTCGTGTCTTGACTCCAGATATGTGAGTTGTCCGAACGGTGAGTTCCCAGTGAGCAGACGTAGATCATCTGGTGCCATCGGGTTGCAGGGTTAGCATCGTCCTGTCGAGTTACAGTCAACGCACACCAGAGCCGTTCTGTAACGGACAGCCCGTAACAGCCAGTCATCACTTGATAGAATAGTCTACTACCGTTTGCAATAGCGGACGCGGGTCGGACCTAAGCAAGCACGATCCGTGCCATATGTAATAGCGCGCGACATCCTGTGTATTACAGCCCTCCCATAAAACTTGGCCTGTGTCGACCCGGGCGCCATGTTGTATTGCTCCTCGATTCAGAACTTTGTACTCAAATTTCTAAAAATGTCAGGCCAGAAACGCAAAAAAAGTCTTTATACTTTGCTATTATAAAGACTTGTTTTAAATAGAAAAATAATTATGAATCATCCTTAGTTATAGAAAAACAAGTAAATTCGATCTGGCATGTAACTCGCAGTACTCATCTACCTTGGCCTCTGACCTATATCTAGCCAGCGGTCAGTAGTGTTCACGTGACGAGCGGTCAGGCGCTAGAGTCGATCGACCGAGATATTTCATCCCAACATCACAAGTATCGGCTGACCATGTAGGTTGAGTGCGCATATATCAGAATTCAAGTGATGACTGGCTGTTACGGGCTCTCCGTTACGGCACGGCCTTGGTCTGCGCGCAGCCTTAGGACGGCTCACTCAGTGGAGAGATCACCATGTCCAAAATAAATTAAAAAAGGAACTTAGAAACCTAGGACTGTCATGGTATTGCCTTGGGCTGGACAACCAGAGAAAAAACAAAGCTGTATTCTCTTAGACTTTAGAGATGATAATCCGAGGTGGAAAATTGTGCATCCATATTACGATATTGGGAGAAGTTTTAGGAATCTTGTTCATGTTTTTGAGCTGTTCTGTAGACAAAAACATGAATGCATAGATTTTTTTAAAATCTCATTTGAACATAGCGTATAATTATATTGATCGCAATGATTTGCTGAATTACGAGTCTCCAATCACGGCACTTCTCTTCCTCACTTCTGCTTCCTTCCATCAGATCGATGTAGGTCAATGATGGTGGGCGGAAGCTATGCCTCGTCGTCCGGAAACTGCCGGAGTTATTTCCGCTGTTCCAATAGCAGCAGATCCACCCCCGTCTGCTGTCAGACAGGTTTCCGGTATGTGGACGGATTTGGTTGCACCTATGACCCATCATGCCGTGATCCTTGCCCTCTAGAGGTCACAATAAATAATGAAGGTAATATGATTTCACATAGAATGACCTGCTTAGTATTAAGATAAAGCGAGTGTTGCTCGTGAAACTAAGTCTGCTCTGACGTTAGAACAATAATTATACAACTGCTGCGCCTGAGGAACAATGGTACGTAAAAATATTTTATTTCACTTTAGGCAGGTAACATTTTTGTTTAAATATTACCAATCTCTGTGGGCAACAGGTCTCAAAACAGACTGACATACAGACATAAAATGAGGGAGGATGCGTGACACCAGTCAAGCACTCTACTCTGCCACAGCCAGTAATTCAAAAGTGCCCCCCCCTCCCCCCCCACACACACACACTCCTGTAACTCGCTTTCTAATTCTTAATCTGTGTCCCTAGCTTGGTTTAACATGGCATCACTACAGCATAATTTAAACAAAATTCATGTTAATGACCGATAGCTTTGATAAAGAGATAGAATGTCAGGGTTTTTGTTTTTTTTTTGTTTTTTTTTTGTTTTTTTTACATTCAAAACTTCTCAACCATATTAAACAAATAAAAAAATGGACACATCTTGACATGGGCTTTTTTATTCTATCGATCACTATCAGCCTCCCACTCTTGTTTTTCTAACTCCGTTTGCCAAGCTCCCATTCTTTTTCTGCTCGCTCCCTTTGCCAAGCTTCCATTCTTATTTTTGCTAACTCCCTTTGCCAACGTTCTACTCTTGTTTTTGCTAACTCACTTTGTCAAGCTTCCACTCTTGTTTTTGCTAACTCCCTTTATCAAGCTTCGACTCTTGTTTTTACAATTGTCTTAGCCAAGCTTCCAGTCTTGTTTTTGCGAACTCCCTTTGTCAAACTCTGACTCTTGATTTTGCTAACTCCCCTTTTCAAGCTCCCATTCTTGTTTTTACTAAGTGTCTCAGCCAAGCTTCCACTTTTGTTTTTGCTAACTCCCTTTGTCAAGCTCTGACTCTTGATTTTGCTAACTCCCCTTTTCAAGCTCCCATTCTTGTTTTTACTAAGTGTCTCAGCCAAGCTTCCACTTTTGTTTTTGCTAACTCCCTTTGTCAAGCTCTGACTCTTGATTTTGCTAACTTCCTTTGTCAAGATTCCATTATTGTTTTTACTAATTGTCTTAGCCAAGCTTTCACTCTTGTTTTTTCTAACTCCCTTTGTCAAGCTCCCATTCTTGTTTTTACTAATTATCTTAGCCAAGCTTCCACTCTTGTTTTTGCTAACTCCCTTTGCCCCAGGGGCGTGCAAGTTGAGACCAGATCCGGCCAGTTACTACAGCTATTATCAGGTGGTGCCAGGGAGTGGACAGGTCAAGAGGTCATGTGCCCCAGGCCAGGTGTACAGCAGCAAGATGTGTGCGTGCACCTATGACGCCGCCAGTGTGGTGCCTGAGCTAGGTCAGTAAATCACTTTTGACGGAACATTGTCACATTGGTTGATGAATGCAGAGTAAAGAAATTTATTGGTTATTTATTGATTTTAACAGATAAATACTGGACTGACTAATTGATTAACTAATTGATAAGTAAATAGTTATATATGTTGATATGATATTGGTTAATTGATATCTAAGTATACTTGTTCATAGACTGAATATTTCATTGGCTAGGAGACGAAGGTATACATAATAAAAACTGGAAGTTTAATTTCTTATATCCCTCACTGCAGGAAATATTATTATCTTGTGTCAGAATTAATAATAGAAAGTCAAAACACCTGTGGAGTTTAGAAAGTCGACGAAGTCGTCTAGAGCTCTGGGTATCATGCCTGAAATAGCATTGGTGTTTGCGATACCACGATGATGATATGGGCACAAATATTTACTGCACAATCGCGAAGAATAAATTTGATATTTTAAAGCCTCTTTCTAATTTCTTCATAAAATAAGCTATAAACTACCGAATCAACACCATTGTTTGCTGGATGAGAAAAAATTCTAGATCCTCCACTTATTAGTCATCTTATTTGAGCATAGAAATTCTTGTCGTAAAACTTTTAAAACATGCTTTCAATTCGATTCGATGGGGGACATTACGTTTACATGATTTAATTATGAAATCATTAATACTCGTATTGCATATAAATATTTTAGATATTTCAATAGTTAAACGAGGGCTACTATGAATAACCGTTATTTCTCGGTCCCAGCATGCTCAGCGTTGATTCAACTGCCCTTCAACGGAAGCTTCGAGGACACGTCGCATCATAAGCAGCCAATCGAAGTGAGAGGCGTGACCATGACGAATTTTGACTCCGCCTACTTTGACGATACTGGTTACGTCACCTTGCCCAGTACAGCCAATCTAAATCTTGGACAGACATTTGTCATCAAGCTCAGATTTAGGAGGCGGGGCGACTTCACTTCAGATGTAGGTTGATAGATAATGATCTTCTCAGAGAGGGTCAAGGTCAAGGTGATATTGCGCCTAAACAAACTCCGGTCTCGCAAGAGACGGCAGTAGAAATGATGTTTATTATAGTTTCCAATAAAAAAAAGCCTACTTTCCCGGGGCAAGGCAATGACTGTTCACGCTAAAATTCCTTATACTAAAAAAGTACGAAAAAAAGATTAAAAAATAGTTATGATTTCTTTTCGTCCTCTCGGAGCTTTAAAGTCAGTCTCTGAGTGAACCAGCTTAAGACGACTTCAGTCTCCCTAGACATGGCATGTTACTGTCAAGAAAGATACAGATTCTACCAGCCCATGAAACTCGACTCATGGCCTTCACTAGGTTGAAATTGAGGGAACCTTGATCAGAGAAACTAATTTCAGACTGATGCTAATAATATTAAACGGTCAAACTTTCTATGTGCTTTTTTTGAAACATAAAAATTAATTTCTCATGTATTTACATCAAATTCTTCCTTGATCGTGACGTCAACATAGAGTTAACTTCTCAAGAATGTCAATTCTGTCTGAGGAGCAGATACTGTATTGTCTGCACAAAATGGTCGGCTCAGTTGGCAAAGCGTTAAAATGACATTAAGGTGGTCCTTGTTCGGTCCCTATCTGTGATATCTAGATCTGGAAATGGATCCCATTTTACGAGCACTACCTCTAACTAAATGGAAAGCCAATATCACCGTGTAAAATTCTTCGACGAATCGAACAGGGCGTAGAACTGACTAATGTTAAAATTCTTATTTTCTAGATCATCAGCGAATGAAAATTCGGGTCCGAAATAGGTGACTAGGATCCCATCACGTGATCTCACCTGGTCAGAATTACCTGCAGACGAGCAATCAGTTGTGAACCGAGCTGGAGTTTTGTACAGTTAAAAGTTCATACTATTTACGTTCAAACAAATCGAGACAGGGCCTGAAGATATACGGATAAGAAAATCCTGTAACACGCATGTTTTATTCAACTTTTTTTATTATATAAATGATTAGTTGCCTTTTTTTTCAACACCGAGCGGTCTCACGCTGTCGATTGATTGACAGATACAATCCATCTTACCGCTGGTTTGACAGAAAAGGCTGACATAGCCGAATAAGATTTTTTTTGAGAGCTGATCTAGAAACGAACACGCTCTAGAGACCATTGTTGTGTGAGGAAGGAATCTACAGCA
This sequence comes from Elysia crispata, assembly GCA_033675545.1. Classification (NCBI taxonomy): domain Eukaryota; kingdom Metazoa; phylum Mollusca; class Gastropoda; family Plakobranchidae; genus Elysia; species Elysia crispata. The sequence goes on from JAWDGP010000708.1 coordinate 252,357, forward strand.
TTCCTTCAAAGATTTTCTCAATGCCTGCTTCCTTAACCAGTATTTATCTTACAATGTCACCTTACCATTACAGTCATTCTGTCTCAACGTTTAATGCATCGCCTCCTAGATGTTTTTTTTTTTTTAATGCAGCTCCATCTTCACGGCCATACCTTTCATATCTGTATAACACTCATCCCCGCCCCCTTTTTTCCCCTCAATGTCACTAAATATCTCTTCTTTTTCTTTATAGTTATTCTCCTCTTTCTTCTGTTTGTATTGTTTCTTCCTCTGTCTCTGTCTGTCTGTCTGTCTGTCTGACTGTCTGTCTGTCTGTCTGTCTGTCTGTCTGTCTGTCTCTCTCTCTCTCTCTCTCTCTCTGTGTTCCTGTTGACCTCCTCTCGCTGTAACTATCTTTCAAACTCTATCTTTAACCATCTTTCCTCTCTGCATTTCCTCTCTATTGCCCCCCACCTCCTCTCCCAGGTGTGGAACAGAAACTGGTCCTGGGGCTTCCAGAGCTGGTACAACAACGCGTCCAACACCAACACATCTCGCAGGGTGATTGTCGGCAACACGCCAATCACTGCCCCAGACAAGGCCAGGCCGAGCGGTAGGTACAGATCTAGAATCTTCTCGCTCGAACCTATCACACGCCTATCACTGCCCCAGACAAGGCCAGGCCGAGCGGTAGGTACAGATCTAGAATCTTCTCGCTCGAACCTATCACACGCCTATCACTGCCCCAGACAAGGCCAGGCCGAGCGGTAGGTACAGATCTAGAATCTTCTCGCTCGAACCTATCATACGCCTATCACTGCCCCAGGCAAGGCCAGGCCGAGCGGTAGGTACAGATCTAGAATCTTCTCGCTCGAACCTATCACACGCCTATCACTGCCCCAGGCAAGGCCAGGCCGAGCGGTAGGTACAGATCTAGAATCTTCTCGCTCGAACCTATCACACGCCTATCACTGCCCCAGGCAAGGCCAGGCCGAGCGGTAGGTAGAGATCTAGAGTCTTCTCGCTCGAAACTGTCACATTTTGAGAGGGAAGTCAGCCAACCTTAAATAAGAAGAAAATTTTTAAATTTTATATCCAATATACACCAAATCGGTGCGCTTTGAAAGCTTTTAGGTCGTTAAAGTTCCGAACGACTTATGTTAAAAAAAAAAAAAAGAAAGAAAAAAATTAACAAAAAACAACAATATTACTTTGTTCGGTGTTTTTCTGATACATATCTATTTTTGTGATGGCAGTAATCACGTTCGTTGCTACAACGGACAGATTCTGTGCACATTTTTCTCCGAAACTAAATGAAAGTGTGAAAGATAAACGATCAAAGCGCGGTAGAGAAATAGGTTACGTTAAAGATAATTATAGAACAGACGCACTAATGATACACGCATGTCAAGTGCGGCATTTCTTATTGCATCATGCGCGACACACATGTTGTGTGTGAAACTCGTTGGGTCCCTCGTCAGGTTAGTGCTTCACAACAGTACAGGTTCCAAAATACCAAGATATTTTTTTCTTTCCAATAAAAATAACCCGCAGTGGGCAGGGAAAAGACCGTAAAGCACCGTACATTTCCATTGACAGTACATTGTACTGTATAAAGTATATGGTTAGAAATTAAATAGAAGCCAAACCCCATCTAGTGCCGACTCTCGATTGTCACTTAGTATGATACTAAAACATCATGTATCCTCAAAAGTTTTTCTGATGTTTTTGGTCTAGCTTTGTTCCGTAGATTTAATTGTTCTTTTCTAATATTTCTTACAAAGTGTGCCTATGATGTAGAACCACAACCGTTAATTTATGGACTGAGTTATTTCCTAAACTTTTCTCCACAATGCAGGCGCGCTGCCAACCCCCCTGGAGATCATCACCATCGCCAAAGATGGCACCGTCATCAGAGACCCTCGATACGAGGTCAAGGTCAACTATTCCTGGCCGGAGACCAACCAGCAGAGGGTTACAGTCCTGAATTTGGGAGGCCTAGGCAAGCTTACGACCCCTATGATACAGAATGGGATCGTCTACGTACCTGGATCTCAGAACAGAATACTGGTGCAAGAGCCCACTGTAGGGGTGTCAGGCTCAGTGCAGTTTGCATGGAAGATATTGAGAGTGAACGTCGACGGTACAACAGGAACTGTGGAGAGAACAGGCGCAGGGGCGGTGCCTCTCAACATACAGGTAAACAGGCAGGAATAAAGGAGTGGAGAGGCAGAAAAGTAAGAGACATAGAATCCAATGATGAGGGATACGCTGGAAGAAGAAAAAAGGATAAGGAGAAAGAGTATTAGGCAGTGGTTGGTCAAATATAATATTAAACTATATTAGATATAACTTCTCAAGGACGAAGTTTTATTAAGAAATAAAGAATAAAAAAATGAAAAGGCAGAATTAGGTATTGTTTGAAGCATAGGACACGATTTGTAAAAATACAGAGAAGGATAGAGATAAAAGGTTGATAGATATAAATGAAGACGCAAAAAGAAGAGGATAAAGAAAGGATAAGGGCTTGTCAGTAAAAAAATAAAAGAAAAATCATTAAAGAGACTATGGCTTTTTAGTCTTGTAAAGGATTTACTGAGAGATGAGAAGAAAAAGGGAAAGAAAAAGAGATGGCCATTTATAGAGAGAGACATAGAGATAGATAGAGAGAAGGGAGAATGAGCGAAAGAAAATTTTTGCAGAGATTTCTTAGTTCTGATGAATGCAAATTTCTTAATCGTGCAGCAACAATACGGGTTCAACTTGCGCGCCCCCTTGCGGGAGAGATGGTGGGTTCTCGCCCCTGGCGGGTTGGTTCTGGAGAGCGGAGAAGGTGCCATGCCACAGGATGTCATCAACCGCTACAGGGGCTTTGCTTCCGGTACACTGGTCAAGGTTTTTGACAGGGGTCAAGGGATCGAGAGGTGCGGAAATACAGAAGATGCTTTTGAATAGAGTTTAGTTAGCTCAAAAGACTTTAAATGCCGTTTTTTTTTTTTTTTTTGTTGTTTTCTTAACAGGTGATTACAACCAACCTTACCTTTCTTTACCGACTTGTAAGCTTAACAGGTGGAAAGCAGATATCAGCACTCCTCTCTCACATTCTGTGGGGTTTATTTTTTATTTCGATTCAAGATTCTAGTAGAGACTTCTAGACGTTAAAGTGACTAAAATTCCTAATTTTCTTGAATCTAAAATCTCCTTGTAGAGTGAGAAAATATATGGAAACCATTTCTTTGTTGTCATTGTGACAAACATCCAACAATAGTCTGCATACCTTCACTTTATCATACTTAGGTAATAGTACAGGATACGTGTCCTTTGTATGTGCTGTTTTTTTTTTTTTTTTCAAACAATAAAAAAAATACATGCAATCGAGTTCTCATCATTTTTTGTGCAAACATAATTTAATAGAAGAAAGGACTTGTTTGGCATAATTTTTAAAAAGATTTATTTTGTCCTGCCTTGGTTTGTGTACAACTCAACAGTTCAACCTAAATCTATTCTTAACACTTCATCGGTTTTATGAAACTAAATATTTTTTCACTTGATCGCTTAATCTATTCAATTCTCACACGTAACCACTTAATTTGCTAAATGTATTTCTTACAAGGAACAAATACGAGGTAACATTCCGAATGGAAATTATCTCTGAGAGTCTTAAATGATCAATTGATTTCTTTTAGTTTACCCGATAAAACCGAGGCAGGTGTCCATTATTGGAAACAGCAAGAGTCTACATCAGACTGAATAATGTACTAAAACGAGGTCTACTTTTCTCTACCATTCGCTCCTATCATCAAAGATAAAACAATAATATGAAAAGATGAAGGCAGTTTGCGCTCAGAATTCAAAATGTGAATTTTTTTTTTCGTTCTAAAACTATAAATGACCGGCCTCTTTCACAATCCTTTCACCACTCTTTATCATTAGTATTTTAATTTACTCAAACAATGAGATGAATAAAATAATAAAAAAAAGGCTATTCTTTTTGCCCCAATCATAGTCTATTATGAGACTTAAATAAAATAATCTCCCAAAATCTCGGCAATCAAACCCTTTTCTAGTGAATGCTCAACATCAACTTTCCAATCCGCACCATTCCCAGGTGGAGAGTGTCAAGACCTGACGAGTCGCAGCTCCAATTCGGCAACGGGGAAATCCCGAAGAGCCTGCGAGATCAGTACACCATGGACAAGTTCCTGGGTCATACCAGGGTCACAGCCAAGACCTGGGCGGTGCTGGGATCGGACGGGAAGGTCCTGCAACAGGGCAGAGGTAGGACCTCAATAGCTATAAATGTCTACAGCAATTGGGTAAATATGGGTGTGTTAAACTGCGGCGGTTGGTGACAGATCAGACATGAATGACAAAGTGCTAACAAAATAGAACTAGAACAACACCTATGTCATTCTGCTTTTTTCTTATCTTAAAAATATCAGCTATTTTTTCTCACACATGTTTTATTAGGATAAATTCTTCCTCCAGTTTGACCATTGCTTATTATTGTGATGCCTGCTTCCGCACCTGAATCAAAATAAAAATAAAAAATAATAATAATCAAAAAAAAAAAAAAAAAGAGAGAGAGAGGAAAAAAAAACAATAAATCTTGACAGTAATTCAAAAAAAACAAAAAACAAAAAACAAACAAACAAAAAAAAAGATCAAAGAAAACCAAATCGGTGAACTCTCATGTGGAAAGTACTATGAAAAGCTTTCATTCCAGGCAATATCCCAACGAGCATCATGGCCAGATATTCTGGAGACAGTTCTGTCACTGTGTTGGTGCTCACCAGCCAAGATGGCGGCGCGGCACACTGGCAAGTGATGCGTACTTCCGGTGTGAAGTTACTCGAGGGACAAGGCGCACTGCCTGAGGGGATTGCTGGCTTTGTAAGAGGGCGGCTGGAGATGCCTCAGGTACGTACAGGTTGATCTAGAGTTGGTTAGAAGTTGGAAGATTGTGATAAGAGGAAATAAGAAAAAGAGAGAGAGAGAGAGAGAGAGAGAGAGAGAGAGAGAGAGAGAGAGAGAGAGAGAGAGAGAGAGAGAGAGGGAGACAGAGACAGAGACAGACAGACAGACAGACAGAGAGATAGAGAGAGAGACAGACAGACAGAGAGACAGAGACAAAGAGAAAGAGAAAGAGAGAGAGACAGAGAGACAAGCAGACAGACAGATAGACAGAGACTGAGAGAGAGGCAGAGGGAGAGAGAGACAAAGAGAGAGAGAGAGAGAGAGAGAGAGAGAGAGAGAGAGAGAGAGAGCGGAGGGAGGAAGAAGGAGTTTATACAATCCTTCGAGAAGAGCAGCAATAGATTTAAATTAACCAATAATGCTTGAATTTATGATTACATTTAATCAATAATGACGACCATGATGATGATAATGATGCAGCACGAAAATTTCCATGTTGGTGGTGGTAGCATCGCAATAATGATGTTGATATCGGTTCTGTCATGAAAAGAGAAAAAAGAAACATTTTTCCCCCGTCTCTGACTTTCATCTAGATATCTCAGGTGACAGAATGGCGAATGACGCTGCCAGACGGCAGTGTCCGGAGTGGGACTGGAGACATACCACAGTCTATTCTAGACCTCTTCAACAGGACGGTCACCTCGGGTTCAGCTCGAGTGGTGAGTAGATAGTTGAAGTGGCCATGTTTGGATCTAGCTTCAACCCTGACCTCTGACCCAAAGGTGTTGATGGTCTTGAAATGGACGCTAGCTCTGAGCATGGCAGGGCTGTTGGTTACAGGATCAAATATCTCGCCAACTGGAGATAGGAGGGACAAATTGGGGGCCACCCCTGTTTTAACCCTCCAATAGGAATAGTTAACTAAATTTGTAAAATTCAATTCTATTTACAGATTAAAAAAAGACAAAAATCAATTATCAAGTAGGTTTAAATAATTGCGTGGCCAAGAATTTGCGCAAGGCAGTGCACTTTTATGCACTTAATGAGAAAATTGGCAGCTATTTAATAAATGTTTAAAAGGATCTAACAATAGATTGGGAAAGTACAGATTTGTATATTTCCTTTATTTGGGCTTTGCATGATTTGCTAAGGGATTAATTTCACTCAAATCTGGTAAAACTACATCAGTTAAGAAATCAGACGAACTAAACAAATGACTTTATTTGAAGTTTCTCTTCTCAAATCTCGTTCGCTAGATTGTGCAAACTGCAAACTATAGTTATATTTGGAAAAAATCTGTAGCAACGCATGATTAGAATATATATACTAAAACAATTTTTCTGTAGCCAAAAAGTATCAAAAGCCTTAGAAAATTATTTATTCACACAAATCCAGGAGTTCATTGAAAAAAATAATCATTTTCTACTATTTTCTTGAAAATTCATAATACGGAATACTAGTAAGAATATATCGATGCTTTTACTTGCCATGGTGGCTGTGAATTGAGATTTGCGTTGGTATAATACTTACTACCTAACTTACTGGTCGTAGCGGTCTATCTTGTGAAGTCAACCTACTTTCTGTATGTGTTGGGCAATTGCATTACTTCATCTTTTCTCTAGTTTCCTGAAGCTGGAAAAGATGTGATCAGGCGATGGACGATCACTCTGCCAGATGGTTCTGCCAAGAGGGGCGTTGGAGTGATCCCCCCTGACGTTCTAACCCTTCTGAGAAGTGAAGCATACGGAGGTGTGCGCACCAAGTGGGAGCTAATCCTTCCAGACGGAAGTGTTCGCAAGGGGACTGGGGAGTTACCTGCTGATCTAGCGGACTTGGTGATGATCTCAGCCTCAAGGAATATAGGAATACAAAAAGGTCAGGACAATAGCACTATCCTCACTGATTCCCCCCACCCCCCCACACACACACACATACGCAGCCACACACCCACACCCACACACTTTTCTCTTTTCCTCTCTCTCTGGTTTTGAGCTAATTTGAATTAAATCAAATGCACAGCGCCTGTAAGACAAAATAAAAATGATCGATAGGATCAGGCTGATTCTTTAGTTTGCACTTATTTCTCTTAAATGGCCCTTATAATCATTTCAACAGAAGAAAGACACCCAATAGCATTTACACCCGAAGAGGAAAATAAAATGCGAAACTAAGATTCATGATGATATTGTTGATAACATTACAGGCAAATATGAGCAGCGCGTTATTATTTCTATCACAATTTAAAAAGAAAATGGTAGTGCAAAAAACAAACTTTTATCTCTCTAATCTTTAGGAAACTCAGCAGTTGGCGTTGCGGTTTACATGTGTCGAAATGGGAAAATCAGTTAACAGTTCACCACTTCTTGTAGTTTTGCCCAAAACATCAAAACATAAAAATAACCGCACATGGTAAAAACCTGAAATAGACAACTATTGAAATGATTTCCTTTTTGTGTTTTAAATCCAAGCCACAGAAACTGTGAAAACTTGGAACGTGACGTTGTCGGATGGCAGGACTAGGAGCGGAACTGGTGACATACCAGCCGACATCGCCGCCATGTTGCGGGGTCAAGGTTCAAGGTTGCAGCGTCAGTGGGAGATCACTCTGCCTGACGGAACCGTGAAGAGGGGGGTGGGGGAGATACCAGCTGATCTGGCTCGATTGCTGGGTCAGTAGCGGGAGAACAGGAGAAGTTTTCAAATTTTTATTATTCTTAGAATTTTCTTTTCTTTTCTGTTTTTTTTTACTAGCACAAGACATTTTTATGCTTATTTGAAGCTACTTTCTATATACGAAACAGACAAAATGATCAACATCTTATGATGCCACATAATGGGTAATACAATTAATTAATACGTAGGGCTTATATTAAGCAGTTGCTCTCTCTTTCTTTGCAGCTCCTAGCGGTGAACGTAGAAAACGGCGACAGGCAGTGCGAGGTTTGAACACACGTGAGATGGACATCCTCTCTAACTGTGGGGCCACCAGATCTCTTCTGCCTTCCCTGCATCTGTACTCAGGAAGTCGTGACATCAGTTTGACAGTCGTGACGTCAAACAACCCTTCTGGGGTGACTGTGTCAGTGCCTGCGGTAAGATAGATAACTCTTGCTTGATAATGCTAAGTTGAAAATTTTACGAGTTGCTTCCCTCTGTCTTCGAAATCTTTGAAATTGTTATTAAATCTGATGGCCATTTTTTCCTTTCCTGTTGATTCTAAAAACAAGTAGGACCTTGTTATTCTAAAGGATAATTTTTATAACACAACCCAATTGAGTATCTTCCAGTTATACTGTAAACTTTGTTTGAATACTTCTTGTATGACTTAGATGAAACATAATTATGATTATTTAAATCCTCTGTGGACTACTTACTTGGTAAATGTTTTAGTCCTCCAAGTACTAGTCTCAAACAGAGTTGGTGATAGGGAAAGACATGAAAAAAGACGTATAGAAGGAGGAAGATAGATAGATAAATAAGGATAAGAGAGATAAAGTGAGAAAGATCGAGAGAGAGAGAGAAAGAGAGAGAGAGAGAGAGAGAGAGAGAGAGAGAGAGAGAGAGAGAGAGAGAGAGAGAGAGAGAGAGAGAGAGAGACAGAGAGAGAGAGAGCTTACTGAGGGACCTACCTTTTTAATAGCTACCGATCATAACTATGGGAAGTTATTCAACTATGTCTATTCTGCTAATTTCTTTCATATTTTTTTTTCTTTTTATTCTCTTCCTTCTGTGGACTACTTACTTGGTAAATGTTTTAGTCCTCCAAGTACTAGTCTCAAACAGAGTTGGTGATAGGGAAAGACATGAAAAAAGACGTATAGAAGGAGGAAGATAGATAGATAAATAAGGATAAGAGAGATAAAGTGAGAAAGATCGAGAGAGAGAGAGAGAAAGAGAGAGAGAGAGAGAGAGAGAGAGAGAGAGAGAGAGAGAGAGAGAGAGAGAGAGAGAGAGAGAGAGAGAGACAGAGAGAGAGAGAGAGCTTACTGAGGGACCTACCTTTTTAATAGCTACCGATAATAACTATGGGAAGTTATTCAACTATGTCTATTCCGGTAATTTCTTTCATATTTTTTTTTTCTTTTTGTTCTCTTCCTTCTTTCATCACATAGCCCTAATAAAGCTTCATCCCAACATCCTCCTTCTTCCCTTCTCCTGTCAATTAATAAAGAAACTGAAAGCACCAAATGACCTCTGAAACAGCTGACCTTTCCAGAGCTATTAACTTTCTAAAACTTCCGCTTCCTTTCTCGAGTCCCTAATCTCCTCACCCTTGCTCTACCCACCCCGCCCCTCACTCATTTCTCTTCTCCCCAGCATGAGAGCATGAATGACGTCATGTTTATGTATAACGGGCAGCAGCTGACGGGCAACGTAAACGGTTATATAGCCAGCAAGCCACTCACTGGTAAGTCCAGCCTCCTGTACTACTGTACTACTAGTGCTAGCGCCCGGCTCGACGACATTGGTTAACTTTGTTTAGAAAATGGCACGGTGTGTCGGATAGCTCAGTTGGTTCAGCGGGCTGGCAGTAAGGAAGCCAGGAGTTCGAATCCTGGCTGGGCCTTCTGGTGGTGGAGTGGGATCTCATCGAACCAACCCTATCCTAAAGCTTGTTAGGAACCTAACAGTCCCTGTAGTGACATAAAAACGTGGCACTTAGTCGATGCCTTGTTTGTTTGCTTTGTTTTGTTTTTGATTTTTGTTTTTTGTTGTTTTTTTTTCCTTTAGATGAATTTATGTGAACTTCAATGTCATATTATATGACTAGATAAGTCAAAAATAGGAAAAAGACCTTAAAACCTTCTCATGAGAAATTGTAAGTAAAAAATGTAGCTTAAAACTACACGTGACTCAAGACTGAAGTAAGAAATAAAATTTTGTGCATGTGAATTTGTTCCCTCTCTAATGCTCATTAAAAATATAGATTGAGCTTTTTTTCATTCTATTTTCAACTTTTGATCTTGTTTGACAATATATAATTGTTTTTTGTTTTTGGTCTGGCCAGCCTCAGTCCAATATATAACACGAATAATGACAAATCTAGTCCGATAACAAGAAATTTAGTAGCAAGACCCATTTTTTTTTACTAATCTTGGATCTTTAAAGAAAAAAATTAACACGATGTTGTTTTGTTATCTGCTCTTAATGCAGGTCACGTGATTAGCAAGCTATCGCCTATCATGCTGGGAAGATGTTTGTTCAGAAAAAGTAATCATTTTGTTGGAGAGATCGACATGGTGAGTTAACCTTGAACAATGGATTATTTACCTTCTACGTTTATCATAATACACAAAAAATGCATCAAGTGGGATCTATTTTTAAATCTATTTTTCTTATGTAGTTTTTCTCTTAAACCTTTATAAAAGCATAAACTGCGATTACCAAATCAATAATTTTTCCAAAAAAGAAAAAAAAAAAAAAAAGAATCGTTTCAATGTTTCTGAAAAGGTATCAGTTCGGATGAGATTTGAAAATGATCACAGATATTGCAGTTGACTCTGTGTCTCAGAGCGACTTTCATAAGAAGTTGATGGGCGCTACAGAAAGAACTGTTACTAAAATTCTGTTTTACAATTTTCGTGACGCTGATGAGAAGTGACGAATCACTGTTCTATCCCCAGTTCGAGCTGTACAACTGCTTGCCGTGAAGCTGAAGGTTGGGTACTTGAACAGCTTGAGAGGAATTCAAGACTGGCCCCTGGAGGGTATATAATACTGATCAAGGTCTAAGATTACTTCTATATAATGCTATGTTATTGCCAAAAGAATTATATTATTGTTTTCTTGTTTTAGACTTTAAACAACACAACTTCTATACCTCAACTATTCACTTTTCCAAAATACAAAAAAGAGAAATTCAAATAATTGAAAAAAATACAATTAGGAGCTTACTCTTTGCTCCGATAAATTTTTCATGAATAGTGCAATAAATATCAGTGTGGTTTATTTCTATTTGGGAGAGATAAGCTTAAACTACTCATATTGTGAATGTTATTGGCCTTACCTTTTACAAATTGAAAATGTAATGTAAAAAAATTCTGGGACTTAAATTCACACAATTTTATTTACTCTTGCGAGGTAAAGAGAACACCCAATAACTAATATCAGAAATCCTGCATTAGGTTTTAGCACAGGTTAACCCATGTTTTCACAGCTATTGTTATGTAACGTGCAAGATTCGATAGTCTTAAAATGGTCAAGTCAATAAGTATGATTTAAAACAGACTGAAACAAATGCAAACAAATCTTTGCCTCCTGCATGTTTGACCTGTTTATAATTCTTGTTCTCTCTGTTTTAGTATTCGGGTTGATGCACATGATTCGTACATATTAGGGCTGATACTTTGATGTTTATTGAATTTGTTTATCAAATTATGTCACACTCTTTCGCCTACTCAAGATATGACTGTTCTTATTCAATAAAGCTTTGGATACATCGAAATTTCTACATCACAATTTTGTTCTTTTATCTCAAGAAAAAAGGAAGGGGTTTTGCCTATAATACTACTTGTACTTGCAAATATGATACATAGCCAAAACATAATACGGACTCTGAAATGTAAGGTATATATATATATATATATATATATATATATTTCTGATGTGAAATGTCGACATATTTACTATATGAGCAGTAGCTTTAAAACAACAACAACAGCAGCAGCAACAACAACAACAACAAAAACAACAACAACAACAACAACAACAACAACAACAATAACAACAAAAACAACAGCTAAACTAAACGAATAAAACTCGACGCTATGGTGACATGAATATAAATATTTTTTTTTATTTTATTTTCAAGGATTGTGTCTTTGTCACCACAACTTTTCTTCAATAACTCTTAGTCTTTTGTGTTTTCTTAGTGCAACCTTGACCTTCAGTTTCCACTCTGAATGAGTTTCATGCCAAGCTCCATACCACACACCAAAGTCTGGTCAAAAACTCTTTGCGAGAACAGCGTAAAGAGAAAGTTCTGCACATGCGCACACACAAGCTTACTGGCTAGTCTTTCCAATCTTTCAAAAAGTTACTGGCACGACAGATTAAAACAACTACTGACAGTTTTTTTTACCATTCTTCTAAAATTAGAAACTTCACATAATAAGTTCTTTTGTTATTGCAACAATATAAAGATAGAAATATACACAAAAAATAATCCATTGTGATAGCTTTCAGACAAAGGCTATGGAAGACATTAATACAGGGTCAAACAGAAAGACATATCTAGCTCCAGAATCTTTTGTAGTATATTTCAGGAAAAACGCACGGCATAGCGCAATAAAATAAGTGTTATGTGGTTTCAAATAATTTACATTACGTTATTCTACTAAGATCAGTTCACAGTAACTGCTGTAATTAGATCACGGGAATTTGTATTGAATTAATCTGAATGACACCATTAAGTTGTATCTCAAGTTATAAACCGAGTCTGAATCAACAGACCTAAACATTGACTTATTCATTTGCCTCAAAAATAGTATCTTTCTGACGAACATTTATAATTATAACCAAATTTTTTTTACATCAAATGTTCAAAAGGTAATATTATAAGGTTTCACACTTACTTATCGTACAGCTGAAAGGCTACACCAAATACAACAAATATAGGGTAACTACGACTAAACTATCATAAGTTTAAGAACTTGCAACATTTATCGAATGAACAAATCTTGTGCATTTTTTCCTGTTAGAAAAAAGTGTTGATAAATCATTATAAAACAAAAAATGAGGCAAAATCCAAAGTATCAAATAGTTATCATAGAAACAGCAAGGCACTGAGATAAAACTGTAACGTTTACTTTGGATTGCTGCAATGACGAATATAAAACAATATGTATACTATTAACTGATATAAAACCAAACACAGATCAAGCAAAATAAATACCCGGGTACTTTAATATCGATATACTGTTTTCTTTTCGTTCGTCTTTTTTTCTTTTAGCTCATAATTGAGACAGACCGATATAATCATATTGCACATGCCCTTGCCATGCAAAGCACATTATGAAATTTAAAAAAACATTATAAAATTACAATACATTATAACAAAAGTTAAAATACTATTGCACTTAAAAAAAGAGAGCTTGCAAGAAAAAAAAACGACTAAAAAGAGACAGACATACCAAAGCAGAGAAGACAAGGCTAGGGAAGAATGAATGAAAACGAAAAAAAAGATATATTAGAGATAAGAGAAAGAAACTGGGTTGAGGGAGATAAAGAGAGAGAGAGATGTAGATAAAGAGACATACATGCTGGACGGTAACATTGTTATGATTCACAAAATTAACACTTAAACGTGTCAAAATGTTCCATGCTTTTTACAGCTCATCTCTAGTTTTCTTTTAATTCCACAAAATGAATTTTACCTTCATAGTTTTATATTAGATTTTCCAATTCTACAAAGTTCTCAACGATACTCAACTACAAAAATAATGTACACGTATTTACACACCGTCCTACAACAATATCGCTAAAAAAATTAACATTTTCTTTCGTGTTTAAAATATCACACATATGAGTTTCTTCTGCAAAATATACACTATATACTTAGGAAATCTGCCATTTTTTCTCATTTTCGTCCTTCTAAACATAACTAGACTAACCAGTACAAAAGTTGCAATATACAAAATTGATAATAAATTGTAAAAATATTTCCATTGTATATTTAGACTATTACTAAAAATTCCATTCACTTTTGCTACAACTAAAAATTAATTAAAAAATAATTTTAAAAGTATTTTAAGGTTTTTTTGTGTCCAAGTTTGTTGCACCTATTTGAAACATCCTACAGGTATCAGTAGATTCTTTACTACAAAATCAGCTTGTCTCGAAAAGAATGTAACATTTTTGCTCGACTTGAGAAACATTTCCCGAGAAGCTTCCCTTTGTGACAGTAATGACGGTTCTTCTCGTTTTCATATGTGTTACATTGTCATAGTGGGTCGAGGACTGCTCACCTTCACAGTTCGCACCCTTCCACAGATCGAAAATAATTGAGTGACTCTTGTCACAACAAGGTCATTGATGGCTAACCTCATGGCAACTTTTCCAGATCTCTCATACATGCCTGCATTGATCCCAACTCTTTTATTTTATTTTTTTTTTAATGAAAATTAAACGATACAGCTGTTCATCATGAGTTAGTTCGATGATGCATAACTTGGACAAGGCTTGCTTTTTTTTTCATTTACCAAGGAACGTTGATGTCAACATAAATGCCACATCAGGTGAGACTCGGATCAAATGACAAGGAGATTGATCTGTGTTTGTACCATGTGGTCGCCTGACAGCTACTTATATTCGAAAGATTATGATTATTCAGAGCATGCTAAGGCATCACATCTCCAAAAGATGAAAATCAGACGCCCATCTAAGATGCTAATTTTGCAGGGGAACATTTGTGTCATTCAAGACTGTAAACTATGTTTAGCATCCCCCTCCTTAATATGAGATTTGAAACATTATTGAGAGAGTAGTCGCTCATTGAAGATGCTCGTGCTAAGTTATCTGTTATTCTACACGGCTTTTGAGTTAAGGACTCGCTTCGTCCTTGACCCCTCCCTTCGTGGTGATAGTAAGCTCTCTGACAACTGCGCCACCTGTGAGAGTTGGTTCAGACCGGAACCTGTGGGTTTCGGCGCCTGCCGGAACATCGTGGCCAGCCCCGTCCTCTATGGAGGACCAGCATTTCCTGTCCCTGTCTGCCCTTCTGGAGCCGCCGTGCGCCATAGAAAGTTCTAGCTCGTGGAAGCTACGAGGCCTTTTAGTGACTGGCCCCGCACAGCTGTCAGTCTGAAGTTTTCTGTCAGAGGGCCGCATTCTGCGCATGACGCTTTCCTCCCCGGTGTTAGAGGCGGGAGGTGAGGATGTTAAGTCCTCGGGCGTCTTGTTCCCACCGGAAGAGCCAGCTTTGCCGGAGACTGGTTGTTGGCTGGTCTGAGGAGCGTCACCTCCAACTGGTCGGGGTATCTTGGAGGACGGTTTTGGTGATGCTGATGGGGACTGGGACACCGGTATACTACTGGTGGGTGTGGCCTCAGCAGACGCTGGCTTCTCAGAGTCAGACGGGGGGCGCTTCCAGGGATGTAGAGGAGGTTTATTGCCCGGAGAGACTGGAGGTTGGGGAGAACTAGAGGTTCCGGGTGACTTACACTCTGCAGTACTTGCCTTGGTGCTTTCACCTGTGACGGATTTCTTATCAAGGAAAACTGTCGGTCTTTTGCTAGCATCGGTGGCACCGCCTGGAGCTTGTGCTCTCTTTATCTCGGTTGTCTTCGGTCCCATGCGCCTCAGCTGCAGTGGAGATTTAGTGCCGGCACTGATACTTCGAGGACTTCCGTCTGAGGATCCGACAGTTTTTTCCTTAACGGCTGTTGGGGTTTTGGATGGCGCTTTAAGTTTGGTTTTCGGAATAGAACTAGCAGCTTTGTCTTTAGATTCTTTGGTTTCTGTGGGTGCGACTGTGCTAGTGGTGGATTTATTTTTAGGCACAAGAGCCTCTTCCGTTCCCGTTGGAGCGTCTAAAAAGACGTCATCATCTTCATCGTCGATGCTATCACTTGCAGTGTTCAGAACTGGTTTTTTCTCCGTGCTGGGTTTTACGTTAGATGAGTTAAACTTCTTTACCACACTTGTAACATTTGAACCGCCAGCTGACTGATTGGGGTTTTTCAGGGGACGGCTTGACGTCTCAAGTTTACCCGGCACAGAATGTGAAGTGTTGGCTGCCTTACTGGCGCCACTTCCACCAGTAGAAGCTTGGACCAGACTGATGCTAGCCTTGGAAGCAGTAGCAGACTTAGCATCACCATTATTGTTATTTGCACCACGACCTGCACCACTGGCTCCACCTTGTGTTGCACTTGTTAGTTCTCGTTTTTTTTCTGTAACGGACAAACCAGCCCCAGTTTTTAGTACTTCAGTTCTATTCCCTGTACCTGGCGGCTGCTGTTGGCTTTTTGTGGCAGTTTTCGAATTTGGCCCGCCAGCCTCTGAGGTTTTTGTGCCGGTTCTCGAGGCTGTTGGAGGAGGAATCTTTCTAACGCTAGCTGGGGACACACTAGCTGGGGAACTCTGCTTCACGTCAAGTTGCGACACTTTCTTTGCTACTTCTGGCTTTTTCGAATTGATCGTTTGAATTGATGGCTTAGAATTTTGATTTGCTTGTTTCGAAACTCCTGCATCTGCCTTTCCTTGCGATGTCTTAACTGGGGAAACACCGGGCTTACTGGTGGAGCTAGCCACTTCTTCCGCTTTGGGAGGGTCGTCCTGAAACATTTCTGGTGGTTTAATAATTTTGTTCTCCAGCTCAGCTCCATTGTTGTAGATCATCTTTCTGCCGACTTTTGGAGATGGTCCAGGTGACGGTGGCATCCCTAGAACCTTCTCAGTGGCGCCTGTTCCCTCCCTCCGGACAGCGCTAGCTTTTTTGTCCTCCTGAACTATCTTATTATCTCTCACAGGCCTTATTCTCTGGCGTGGAACTGGCGATGATTTTTGTGGGGTAGAGGTAGTGGAAGTCTTGATATTGCTAGTGGTCGATGTTGGGATGCTACTGTTAGAGTCCCCTGGTTTTGTTTTAATTTCTTCTGTAAGAACCTTTTGAGGGTCTGAAGCACTCGATTCAGACTCAGCAGCTTGGCTGGCTTCTTCGATTTCAATGTTGTCATAAGTAGAAATCTGTGGACGAATATTTGAAGCTCCCTCTTTCCCAGTAGTAGAGACTGCATCTTGTGGTTTTGGTGCTGTCTCTGGAGGTTCTTTCTTAGACGCTAGAACATCGCTTGACAAATCCGTCGTCAAGTCGGAAGAAGGTACATGAGGACTTAAATTGGACATATCTGATTCTTCTGGTTTCAAAGTAATCTTTAAGGTGTTTTTCTGCGTCTCAGGTACCGTGTCCTGAGTTTGGTTTGTTTGAAGGGCGTCCTCATTAGCTTTGGAAAGTAAGTTTGTTGTTTTGTTCACTTCATCTACTATAGCTTGAAAGGACTTGGATATAACGTCAAACTCGGACTCAGTGTCCTTGTCTCCTTGTGATTCTTTCTCCGATTTCTGTTTCTCTAAGCCTGGAATATAGACAGAACTGACTCGAGTTTGCATGGGGCGAAGGTGTATAGACTTGGGCTGCGATGCTAAAACAAAATCGCTGGACCTTGTTGGACGATACAGTTTGTACTGATGCTGGGGCTGCGATTTCTCCGGTAAGCCAGTCATGTCATCGCTGTTCAAATCTAGACTCTTGTATATTCTGTCTAGTTCAGTGAGTGCTTTAGACAGCTTTGTCTTTTTAGACGTGTAGTAGTCCTCGAAAGCTGAGGCAGAGTCGGCGTCCCCGGCTGCAGCTGCAGCTCCGTCTCCACACCGCCGGACCTCAGTGTCAGGTTGGAGAGATTTCAGAGATGAGAGGATCGTGTCCAGGCTACTCTCGTCAGCCGACTGGAGTCTCGTCTTGATCACGTTAATCCTTCGTTCAACGTTCTGGGCAAGATCTTTGAGATCATCCATGGATGCGTTGACTTGCTGGAGACGAGAGCTGCTGGACGCAGCGTCCTCGCTGTTCATGCCGGGGACACCACCAGAGCTAGATAAGAAAGTATCTCTTTTGGAGGGCTGGTACTTCCACGACGTTGGCTCTGTATTGGGCCCCGAGAATGTGTTCAATCCAGAATCGTCCATAAACGATTCCAGTCGGGCAGTGCCGTATAGAGACTCAGGACCTGGTTGGTAAGAAGATGACGTGTTACTGAACGGTGCAAGAGCGCGCTGTATGTCGTCTAGGGCACTAGTTCCAACTTTCGAAACTTGAAACGGATTAGCAGGGTTTGACTTGTCACTCGCAAACCTACTTGAAGACAGAGGCGTATTTGAGGTACTTGTGTACATTGACCCAGGGCGTGGTGAACCCTTGCTCACATTTGAACTGTTGAGTCTATCGGCAACTGATTTGTTGCTTGATATACTGCTCTGTGAGAGAGATGGATTTGAAAGCGTAAAAGGTGTCTGTGTAAACAAAAGTGGGGCGCGACTGGAACAGGGCATGCTCGCAGAGGCTGGCGCGTTATCCTCTGTGTCAGTTTCAACCACAAGACCAGTACTCAAAAGTTTCTCTTTCAACAGATTAGGATCGAGCTGATAGTTGTTGACGTTGCTATATGCTTGTGACTGCCTGTTTGCCTTTTGATCTTGCTGTGGTGGCTGCAGATTAAAAGTTTGTTGTTGCTGTTGTCTCTGAAGCTGGTAAAACTGCAGCGGTTGTTTCTGTGGCAGTAAAGCTTGCTCTGTTCTCATTTGCATAAGATTTACGGGCTCAAATTTTTTGCTTGGTTCAGTCGTCAATGCCGACTTCATAAACTTGAATTGCCCATCTTCAAACTTAAACGTGGTCTGCGGAACATCAAGTTTTGGTTTGGAGTAATTCGGAGCCAAAAGAGCGGGCTGTTTGACTGGTGACAGGTTAATGGTTGACTCTAATTTCTTTTTTGGACTTAGCTGCTTTCTCTCCATGGAAGAGCGGTTTATATCGTTCAAAACCTCATCTAGCGCGCTGACAGCATTGCTGGGTGTCCTATCCACATCGATGGACAGAGGTGTGAAGTTTGGCGTGTACAGAGATTTAGAGCGCTGAAGCCTATCTTTCGATGACAGCCCGCTGGTTCTCGAGTGGGTCAGTGACGAGGGTGCTGGCAGTGTAGAGCTGTGGGGAGCCGGACTTGAAGCTACCTCAAGCTGTTGTTTGGACTTCAAAGGTATGAACGGTTCTGTCGGAGTCGGTCCACCGTCCTGAGACGCTCCAAGACTGAGGTGCCCCGCCATGCTGCTCGGGTCAAAGGAAGTCATTTCCTCAAGCTCTTTCCAGAACGGATCTTCAGAGAAAGGTATGGTTTGGAGAGTCCGCGCCGTGACTCTCTCAATACTGACCGGCACTCCCTGGGTGCTCTCCAAGTTCGGCGACCACACGTCCGAGTCACGGATCTTTTTCTCGTATCCGGGGATCATAGAGGTCCAGTCGGTGGAGGAAGACTCGCCTCCAGACCTGTGACCGCTGACCCTCCCGCTTGTAGCGCTGGAAACCCTTCCGGGCCGGCTAAGCCTGGCAGATGCTGTTGAAACAACTGACTTTTGATCGTCCTCTGACGTCATCGTAGCCGAGTCGGGGTCAAATCTTTTCCGCAGATTTCCGACAGAGTCAGTGCGGACGTTGTTTATCTCATCAATTTCTTCTTGATATTTTGACCCACGCCTTGTGGGGTCACGCGGGTCCACACCATTTTCACGAGACGGTTTTCTCTTTCTCACCACGACTGGGGTGTTGTTACTGCTTCCACCACCATGCTGAGGAGGTGGCGTGGACGCAGACGATATAGACGTGATGTGAAGTGGCGAAGCCCTTACCTGGGTTGGCTGTTGCACGGTTTGTACAGGCCCTGCACCTGTCAGCTGAAGGAGAGGTTGGCGATTGGACATCTGACCTCTGAGGTCAAAACCACTTCCCAGATTCCTTCCGTCATCCTCGGTATAAGATGTTTTAATTCTTATTGGGCCTTGTTGCTGGAGGAGAGAACCAGTACTCTGCGCTCCGTAAAGCCCTGGGTTTTGATAGCCGAGTGGTCCCAAGCGATTCCCGTCACTCAATGGATTTTGAATGGCCTGAAAAAATCGATTGGAGGATGTGGGATTTATGGACAGAACATTTTTGTCCCCTATTTTGTTTATTGATGTGTCTGAGGAAAACGGCCTATGTCGTGTAGGTGGGGTATAGGTCATCACCTCTGTCGTGGAATACGAGAAGGTACTGGCTGGTGCTGTAGATACAATGGACGAAGAATACGCCGAAATAGAATTATTTGAGGGGGGCAAATGTGTAGACGAAGATTTGCTTAACAGGACGGATCTTCTAACAGCACTTGGAAGCATAAGAGGTTCGTTAGACGCTTCAGTATTTTCTTGAATCGGCGCAAGATTTAAGTTACCGACAGCTGTTTTCTTTTCTCCTGTTGCGTCTCTATCTTTCATAAATGTTTCCCATTTCTTTACACGCTCGGATACCTCTATATCGTATTCTACATCTGAAAACATTCCCTTGTCTACTTGAAGAACTTGCAGTAGATTCCCGTTGCTACTAGATGCAACAGCACTGTCTGTAACAGTCCTTGGCTCGGAGCTTAAGTTTATATCACTGATGCAACTGCGAGTATTATAGGCCGGGCTAGAGTATTCCATCGGTCGATTTGTGGCCGAAGATGCACAGCTCATTCTCACACCATCATTGTGACCCAGCTGCCTTGGTAGGATATACGTACTTAACTGGCTGTCTGACTTGGACAGGTCGTCTCGATCTCCAAAATATTGATACTCGCTTGTTGGTCTGGGCATGCGCAAGCCGCTACTGTCGTAAGAGTACTTTCTGGGAACGACGTCTGGCTGCATGTGGTCCAGTTTGGTGGTAACACTGCTTGTCATAGGATCTGTTTGCAGAGGATAAGGTTTGAAAGGGAAATCATTGGGGGCTGCTATCTGAATGCGAGGAGGCCCAGGATTTTTTAGCTCTCCAGGTAAGGATACATGCAGCTGTATGCTTGTATTAGCTTGCACCTGAATAGGTGGCTGCTTTGAGTGTGATAGAAAATTGGAAGGCTTGTATAATTGCTCCTCCTGCCTATATTGCTTCAGCTCCTGCAATTGGTTTCTTGTAGAAGATGTCAGGGCAGACCCCACAGCAACTTTGCGAGGGTCAAAAAGAGAGGAGGGTCTGTTTACATTGGTGCCTGCTACACTGGCTCGCTTGGCAGCCTTGCTCGCCTTGTCTATCTCAGTGTCTAAGTATTGAATGTTGGATTCTATTAATTCATCAAGCGAGTCCTCATAATCCTCGGATAGGCCTAGTTTTTGTATGATTCCTTTTTTCGGAATTTTGCTCTGAGACTTGGGCTTCTCTTGACTGGCGTTCCTTGAGGCTGCATTAAACCTCATCTCCAAAGCTTCACCACCCTGACTAGGGATCCTGGACGGAATATTTTGGTTTGAGGTGTCCCGAATATGAGATTGAATGTTCACGCTTCCACCAGAGGACCTCCTCGCAATGTGACTTGTATTCTGGACTGGAGTAAACCGCTCTGATTGAAACGGGGTGTGTTGACTACCACTATTATGTTGTGATGCGGGATTTAGAATGAAGTCCGCAGAGGGGACACGGTTTTGTTTGGCGAATCTTTGAGACGCCATATCTGGTGAGCTGGTATAAAGAGCTCGGCTTGTCTGTTGATTACTGGCATCAGGAATTGTGTGGAACGATGCCTGACCTATTTTTGGCGCTATTCCAACCTGAACATTTGGAGGTGGGGGCCTTGCAGGAGGGGTTCTACCTCCAATCTGAGGGCGTTGGGAAATTGACGTTGAAGCACTGCCTGTATTCAGTGGAGTGTACACCAGTGTATTTTTGCTTTGCGCCTGATAGTCCGCAGGATGATGTCGGATCTGCGACATTCCTGTCCAAGGTTGCTGCTGCTGCGAAGATGATGAAGTCGATGTATTGGAGATTTCTCTCTGGTATGGCACAAACTGCGCCACAGGTGTAGGACTCTTGTCGATGTTGCCACTGCCTGCGCTACCACTAATGAAGTTTCTAAAGCCTCCACCGCTACTGCTAGGGGTGATGCTGCTGGCGGGTCTTGCGGGTGTTCCACCACCTGATCCTCCAAGCCCGCTCTGCAACGCCCTCTGGCGTAGCCTGGAGATTCTCACTGCAGGAGTAGCCGCTCCCTCTTCGTCAGATGTTGCCGCCATATTGATCCTCCGCCTTCTCATCTCCTCCAGACGCTGGTATTTATTCCTTCCACCACTACCACTGCCTCCTGCGCCCCCTCCTCCACCACTGCTTGCGGCAGCGTCCTCGTTGCCATAGAGACT
Source organism: Elysia crispata (assembly GCA_033675545.1). NCBI lineage: Eukaryota > Metazoa > Mollusca > Gastropoda > Plakobranchidae > Elysia > Elysia crispata. The sequence goes on from JAWDGP010000708.1 coordinate 274,170, forward strand.
TCCGGCGCCAGAACCGCTGTCGGCAGCTCCCCCTCCACTGGTCAGTCCAGACCCGCCACTCAGTCGGTTCCTAGCGTGCTTGTCTGACTTCTTGAACTTCCTTACCACCACGGGGTTTTTAGTCCAGCGCTGGCGGTCGCTGTCCGAGTCGGAGTCTGCCCGAGGCACCGCTCGCCGATAAGACTTTCCGGGATCACTCAAGTCACCGGACGACTCGGTCTCGCCATCACCCACACAGAAGTCGCGTGCCCGCAGCCCACCCCCATCAAACGGCTGCTTCCTCCCGGCCTTTTCTCCTCTCTCATCCATGGACTGCCTCACACGACCTTTCACCGGACCCTCGCTCCGCGACCTTCGCTTAATCTCTGAGTTTTCGAGGTTGTCTAAGCCGCTCCGGTCTCTCCGCCCCAGCCTCGAACTGATTGCGCGCTCTGCCATGGAGGAGGTCACGCCGTGTCCTTGACCTTCTTCACCCACTTCCTCCTCTGCAGCTGCTGGCACAGACGCTCTTCTCTGGTCATTCGGTTTCGCAAGTTGGTGACTACGTTGCTCTTGTCGCTCTGTCTGTTGTTGTTGTAGTTGTTGTTGTTGTTGCTGCTGCTGCAGCAGTGGATGTTGTTGTTCTTTCCAAAGTTTCCGCTTTAGTTCGTGCTCTATCTGTTGCTGTATGATTTCCTGCTCGGAGAGCCGTCTCCCTTGCCGCTGCTCCTGATCTGATTTACTTACTGGGCTTTGCAAAGGTTGCTCTTGGGTTGGTTTTTGGGGACTCTGGAGCTGTGCATCTCCGCCATGCTGCTGCTGCTGCTGCTGTTGGCGATGCTGCTTGGACTGACTGTTGTGACGGACGAACGTGAAGTTTTGTGTCTGAAGTGAGGTCGCCGGCTGTTGAGTCTTGCCGATACTGCGTAACTTCTCGTCTGCAGTCTACACCAGAAACATCAGAGAAAGGGGGTTGGGTGGGAGGAGAGACGGCAGTTATGCAATGAGAATAATGTAGTGGTATAGGCATTGACAAAATTAGCATCATTTATCATTAACAGACAAATTATTGTGAATAACTTTATGAAGCTTGATAGAACAAGATTCAACTATCAAAAGAATGCTGATATATGATAGTTAGGCGTATAAAAATACAGAGTGAATGCATTAAGCTAATGGTTGTCGGATTGAGGAGAGGGAAAGAAAGGATATGAAGCGATGTCTGCCACATAATAGTGCCTGAAGACTGCAGGAAAGAGAGAAAGTGGGAAACAACAAAGATGTAAATTCTCTCCTTGATCCATTCTTCATGCACTACATTGATGAAATAATAGCAGAGATACGTTGGAGCCAGCGTTATTCATTGAAAATAATTCTTCAAACTCATATGATGAAGAAACATAATAACTTGTATCTTCGGGCTAAAAATGACCTATTTTTCAGATTATAGGGGCGAGGTTATGGATTGGAAAATCTCTACCTCCTACCAGAAAATATGCTTCTCTGTGATTATTATGTTTCTCTCTCACTGAAGATTCACAAACAAAGTCTGGCATGGTTATATACCCTTCAGTTATAATTATCGTCAAATGCTTGTTTTGCGATGCGATTTGGTCTTTTTCACTACGATTTTTTCCTCTAGCTTATAATCCTAATATCAAATTTGAAAAAAAAAATCATCTCCACAATGAATTCGTTCTCTAGCGAAATTCTTGGCTTTTATGTTTGTAGATTTCCTTATGTATTTTAAAAAAAATATCCGATGAAATATTATGGTCTTTTGAACCGCAGGCAATTCGAATTCGTGCATTTCGGTTCATAGATAAAATCTATTAGCAAAAACCCTAGCAGCAATGCAGTGAGGCGCTATAGTCAACATTTTCTTAAAATTATTTGTATTATACAAAGTCCAAATTTCTGGCAAACGGAAAGTTAAGCTGCAATGACTAAGTGCCGCCTTGACTGCCTGAAAAACTAAAATTAAAAAAAATATTGTCATAACCTGAGAAAATGGCGCCTGTGATGGTTTATTTTTCAGCTTTTCTCTTCATTCTTTATTTTATTTTTGTTTATTCTTCCTGTACGATCCAAGTATAGTATTTTGGGAAGGAAAAGAGCGTTTAAAAACAAATCGGCCTGCATAATTTACAGAAACTGGGTGCTTTAAGAAGAGATCTGGTCTCCCATCTCCCACCCCTCATACACACACACACATCCATCTTCAGCCCGCCCTCCTGCACCTATCCCTCCCAGTTCCCCTCCCATCCCACACTCCACACGATGCTCCCTTTATGTACCAGTGTATGACTCATGAGCGTCGGAATGTTTCACTCACCTTCCCGAACCCTTTCTTACCTGTCATCTTTCTCGCACTCGTGTAGAACGCTGTAGCTGTAAATAGTTTTGAAGAAGTTTTTTCAAGATTTATGGGTTTTCATTTTGTTTACCTCGTGATAAAAGAAAAATAATTATTCTCTCTCTATCTTCATGATTATGACTCTTTCTCTGTGTGTATATAATTTATATATAAGTTTATTTAGATATCTCTGTCTCTTGCTCCTTTCTTTCCCTTTTTCTCTCCACACACACATACATCTCTCTGTCTCTCTCTCTGTCTCTGTCTCTCTCTCTCTCTCTCTCTCTCTCTCTCTCTCTCTCTCTCTCTCTCTCTCTCTCATCTTCTCTCCTTTTCTCTTTTTACCTGACTTATACGGAGACTAAAGTTGAATTCTTACCTATGCTGGTCATTTTGGTCATGTGAGCTGACCTTTCATTCTTTCTCTGCCTCTTTCTCTCTCTGTTTCTCTTTCCTTTTTTTTTCATTTCTCTCTATATCATTCTTTATGTCCCTGTCTTTGTCCGTTGCAATACGACAAACGCTCTTAAAGTCTGGATAAAGCTTTTAAGCCATGCATTATCTATGAGTAGGTAACCGGTGGTAGTAGGTGTGGAGACTCGTCCTATCAGATATATTCTGCCTGTATCACCCAAGACATCAAATATAAGTTTCGTCGTGGGAACAACAACATGTTCATGATCTTATCATGTTTAAAATGATGTTTAAAAATAAAAGCATATGTGTACTGACACCCACGACCTTGCAAGTCCAATAATTCATACTATTTAAGTACGTGTCCTTCACGTTAACATTAAGTAAGTTTGTACAAGAAAAAAAAGAAAGAAAGAAAAGATAAAGAATTTTCAGAGATGCCCTGACACATTCATGATTACGAAACATTTTTCCATCGCTCCCTTAACTCCTACACCTAATGGTTTTCCAAAAATAGTTGTTTTGTTTTTTTACCAAGAGAATAAACAGATTCTTCGCAGGTTATCACCACAGCAGCAGAACCGCTACCCCCCCCCCCCCCCCCCCCGCACAGATCGGTTTACAAGCTAACCAGAACTGCACGTCAGTAGCTGTTTTGGTAGAGGAGACTCTCAAACACAGCTCCAATCTATCAGAGTATCTAAGTCCAGACTTTCGACCTCCATCAAGAGAGAGAGAGAGTTCGACATTTCCTCGAACCTGAACCTACTTTTTTACGGTTTTATAATTGCGCGTTTTGATTTTCGTAGCTAATTGAGTTTATAAATAAATCCTACATTTTATTTAAAAATCTGTAAGTTGGATTCACAATCTTGAATGTTGACGTCAGGTAGAGTAAATCATGCGAAAGTGTATATAAAGACACATAAATTTAATAGTAGGAACAGCTAATTCTATAATTTTGAATCTATTTACCGATCTCTGTAATCGCGTATTATGAGGTTGGAATTCCGACATAAATTGGCAACAGATTCACTGCTTTGAAACAAATTATGTTTTCTTTTTTCAATATCTACTTTATAATGAACCTTTACAAGATCTTTAAGTAGATTGTTTTTGCCTGGTTGGTAGGTTTTTGTTAACAAAATAAGCTGGCTTTTCTTATTGAAGTGGAGAGCTTCAAAACACATTCTCACAACAGGCGATATTTCCAACAATATGCGATTTAGCATTTGTCAAAAACTATTTATGTAACTACCTGGCTATTTATCTTACTTTCATCTAAATCATTTAGTTTCATTGCATTTTTTAATTGAGATGTCTTGTCGTTTATATTTTATTTTTTTTTCCTACCGCTGTTTCTTCTATAAAAAAAACCCAAAAAAAATTAAAAAATAAAACATTTGTGACTACATGCCTATCTATAAACCTCTTTGTTTATCCCTTTAACTATCATTTTAGCTTGCCACCTCAAAAACTGTGTTTACTTTTCTATTTCTGAATTATTTTTTTTAATCGATCTACAATTTATTCGTCTAAAATCCTGTCTATCTTAATTTTTTGCTCTGCATTTCCAGCTTTATATTTATCACATCGATTAATGTATCGTTCTCACTGACAATGTATTCACGTATTTTGATAATCTCAAAAGATTCCTATAAGCTCAGACTGTCCAATTCAATGACTATTCTGTAGAAATATTTAAAATTATTCCAGCACATTATGATGAAAATAATCTGCAGCACTATAATGCAGCCCCTCGTAGACTCTAATATTAAGGACTTCTCCCCTTAAGATGACACTTTATGGTTACATATGTTACCAACATGATCAAAGAGGAAAAAACGAAGAACTTAACGGATTTGAACAGTATCCAACCGGATAAGAAGAAATCTAAAGTAGGTCATACCACTCAAAAACAAAAAAAAAAAGAAATAAATAAAGCTTCTATCTTGTTCCGGTTTGAAAACGAAGATGATAAATCAGTCGAAGTTCAGAGAGTACTAGGCGGGAAACGTTCAGGAGGAAACAAAAAAAGCCAAGAACTGATAATTTCAAGGAAGATACCATTTGGAGCAAGACAATCTCATGGCAACCGTGTCTTCCATAAGGTCCATATATTTTGCTAGTAAGTGGCATACTTCTGGAAATAGATTTATATCTTTCCCTCAAAGCTTTTTTTCCCCTTTCATAGCTAAAGTTCACTTTCTGTAAATAGGAACAAAGAGGAAGGACAATTAACGCACTTGATTGACGTCACAGCTGTCCGTTTTGCACTGTTTAAGATTTCGGTGCTACTATTTCTGGTTTCAAAAAGTTGACATTGCCAGATGATTTTCCTATCTTGAAAATTCCTACAACTGCTTTTCTTTTCTCAGAATCACCGGTGATAGTTAGGAAGAGCAATTGCCCTGAGGTTGCAGGGAATATTAACCACAGGTTCAAAACCCACATAGTAAATGGAAATATGTGCAACGATATATTTTCAGCTATATCTTACTGGACGCGTTTATTTTTTTTTTAAAGGAAATACAGAAACGGCTGTTTATTTTTTATATTTGTCATAACAGCTCTTCACTTACTGAAGTTTATCTCACTACCCTATAAGGGGAAAAGCTGTATTTAAAGATAAAAAGGCAGAAAAGAACTGGAATAACAAACCCTGTATTAGCGTAGTCAATGCAGCGTTGGGAGTAGTTTTCAGAAGATAAGTGCTGAAGGATAGTGAGAGGTTGTTGGTTAGAAGATAGTTTTACCTTATTCCTCCTCAGTTATCTTTTGTAAAAGAGCTTTATTATAAAAGACACGGAAAATCAGCTTTATAGAGTAGGCATTTAACTCAAGCTACTTATAACTTCATACAAACTTCATCGTTGTTTATTAAAAAATTGTAGGATAAAATAATTCGGGTATATGTTCTCATCGTGCCAATCGAAAAACTATAGAAGCGGTAAATTCGCAAAACTTAACGTAGACAAAACTGGTTTTATCATCACCATTAGTCCTACAGAGTTTCTTGAGAGACGGCACTATCATAGGAAATTGTAAACCCAGCCTAACGTAAAGACCATGTAAAGTTCAGACTCGTATGGGTAGTAGGAACATAAAAACACTTCACACCTCACACGTTCCCCTAAGGCTCAACTGGCTGACATCTCCAGGTCATACATCACGGATTTTTACTCCTTATCGCGCTGATTTCAAAATCGCACAAATAGAAACCAAGGTCCTGAATCATCCTAACCATTTTTATGCTCTTTTTCCATCTTCCAGCTTTTCTGCATGAAATTATACATTTTATTTAAAATCGAGATTATATAAAAAAAATTACCATGATGCTTGTCAAATGCAGAAACTCATAGATTCATACACATATGTCCACAGATAGTTCTTGGCGAAACAGTTTTTCAGGTTTTTGGCCCATAAAAATATCATGTCCGCATTTATAATCTCTACATAGACACATTTAGAAGCAAATCGTAATTTGTCTCTCACATTTCCACGCGATCCCTATGGTTGTCAGGTGTTCATACACACGCCTAGTCCATCTTACCTTTATAGTTTATCAAGTATCCAGCCCACGTATTCGAAACGTCTAGACAGAGATTTAAAAAAATAAAAAACAAACCTATGTATCCTCTCACATTTCCACACAAAGCGTCTCTTGGAAATGGTCGTGCACAGTTTCTCCTCTCTCTCTCTCTCTCTCTCTCTCTCTCTCTCTCTCTCTCTCTCTCTCTCTCTCTCTCTCTCTCTCTCTCTCTCTCTCTCTCTCTCTCTCTCTCCCAGGCACATACCCACATGCACCAAGCTGACTTTGAATCACTTCGCACAGATTATTTTTCTTTCTCATATCAAACACATTCGCGACTTCGCTTCTAATATTATCGCCCTAATTTTAATATTTTCTCGGTTATAAGTTTGAAGAGAATGTTAGATAAACTGATATGTTCTTAAATAAACCGCGCATCATCAGATAGTTTTACCTTCAGCTCATCTCGAACCCTTGCACCTGTTTCGCTGTATTTTCTCGATATTCATAATTAATATTTTAGAACCAGATCTATTTTAAGAAAGAGTATAGCTGTGGGGTAGAAGATATGAATGTGTATGTGTGAGGGGGGGGGGGGGGGAAATAACACGATCAACAGACTGAGCTAGCTATCCAGTCACAGAATGTGCTCAGGCCATCCAAATACCTCTTCGTTTTCTAAATAAACCTATTTCATTTAGCAACGAAGCCACAAAACAAAGTCTTCCCTTTTTATTTTACACGTTTTCGGTTCCTGGCGCAAATTTAAGGCCTAAATGATTTTAACTGTAGTTTCATTGTCAACCATAACAATCAGAATATTTAGAAAGGTGCGTCAATCTAACCCCATTTCACTATTTTTTAAACTATCAAGTGAGCTTTCGCAGTTTTACGGTAACACTGTTGCCCAGTGGGCTTGGTTATTCTGTCTTCAAGCGTTCGTGACATATCCTGATCAGAGGTTGAAATTTGGGACTTGGTAACCGACAGAGACAAAACAGCATTTTTCACCTCTTTTGACACATACCTAGATGTAGAAAGTCTATAGAGATTTGATACTATGAAAAAGGTTCTAGATAAACATAAACAAAGAGGAGAAAATTTTGGTTATTAATAATATTTGTTTAGTACATGGATACTTGATCAGCAAATGCCTTATATACCTGGCGGGATAGGTTTTTGCGTAAAGGTGTATACTCGAACAGATTCAGGTTTAGTTTTCATGCTGTTAACACAAGCAGTTTTGAATAGATTAGCTGTTTTAAGTAACAAAGTTTAGCCTGTCTAACAAATAGCGCTATGACAGTTTTGGAATGTAGCATCAGAAAAATCCCTCGCACAAGTATGGAAGAACCTGAGGTTCCGGTGAAAATGGGCTGGCCTGCTGCGGACAAATTGACCGCAATGGCTTCGGATTTATAAAAAAAAATGGTTAAAGCAGCTTGAGAGACATATGGCTCTTAAGAAACAGAAAGGAAAAACTACAAAGTGAAAGGCCTGAAGAGAGAAACGTGTGGATCTGCTTGGATTTCTGATATGGCTTGGGTCAGGTGAGTAACTAGGTAGGTAGATAGAACAAGGTGGGTCGGCCAGGTAGACAGTCTCTGGGATTACCTGTTCTCGTTGATTCGTTCACTACAGGAGGAGCCTTTAAAAAAAATCTAATGGTTGAAAAACAAAGCAGAGCGGATATTGTGTGAGATGAGTACTGAGAAAGATGGGCAGGAAAGGAAGAGAGGGGGGGCGTGAGAGGCCTGGAGAGAGAAAAGCATTTAAGAAGGAAATAATTATTCGGTCAGAAGAGGAGTTGAAATGCTGGGAACAGTGTAAAACTATCACAGTTATATAGCTACAATTATATTTGGCCAGTCTCGCTAGAGCCTTTCAATAATAAACATGATGCAAACCAGTGAGGAGGAGTATAGGTAAAGAGAGGGGTTAAGGGGGTGGGGTCGAAGTGGAAGAAAGAAATGCGAAAAAGAGTCAGACAATCAGAATGAACAAGAACGCCAGAGAGACCTGTATTTTTGGAAAACATTTGGAGGAGGAAAAGAGAAAAGGGTGAGGATGGGCGGAAATTAATCTGCTCTGGAAGAGAGAAAGTGATGGTTCTGTAAAGACGGATAGAAGAAACAATGGAAATTGAGAAATAGATACTTTAAGAAAAAAAAGCAGGGTGAATAGACAGATGTAAAGAATGGTAGAGAAATTGGGTACAAGTGTGAACTAAGGGATAGAAATTGAAAGAAAAAGGAAGTATTTGGACAGATAAGGAGAAACAGAAAAACAGAAAGTGAGAGAGTAGAGAGAGAATGTAAGACAGGGAGAGAAAGAGAGAGAAAGAAAGCAAGAAAGAGAGAGAGTGTGGGAGAGACAGAGAGACAGAAAGAGGGAGAAAGTGAGATAGACAGAGAGAGAAAAAGAGAAAGGAAGAGAGAGAAAGAGAGAGAGACTGAGAGAGATAGAGAGAGAAAGTGAGAGAGAGAGAAAGAGTCACACGCAGAGAGTGAGAGAGAGACAGCGAAAGTGAAAGTGAGAGACATAGAGAGACGGAGAGAGAGAAAGAGACAAAGAGTCAGGGAGAACGAAAGACAGAGAGAGAGGCAAAGAAAGAGAAATAGAGACTGAGAGACAGAGAGAGAAAGAGAGACAGAGAGAGAATGAGAGAAAGAGAGAGAGTGAGAGAGACAGAGATACAGAGAGAGAAAGAGAGAGAGACAAAGAGAGAAATAGAGATAGTGAGAGAGACAGAGAAATTGAAAGAGAGAGACACAGAGAGAAAGAGAGACAGAAAGAGACAAAGAGACAGAGAAACAGTAAGTCTATCAAGTCATCTCATGGTCCTGTATATTTTTTTTTTACTTATTTTCCAGGAGACGCTGTGTGAGGTCTTGCTGACAGCCATGTCATTTGGCAGTCCGATATAGCCTATCCGTGACACGATGATTTCTTGTGTATTTTTCATACCAAACAGGCTTTCGCCACATAATATCAAAGCCACATGCTAAAACTCATACTAGTCTGTTGAAGATTTATTTGTTTGAAATATTGGATGATCTAAGCATGGACATTACTCTCCAGTCTTCGACAATCAATCATGCACATTAGTAACAACAAGCAACTCTAGCTCTACATTAATATTTACAATCTACTGAAGCAAAAAACAAACTTGACACAGCAACAAAACACACGCGGTAGTTACACGGCTTCGTCCAAAGCATCCCAGTAGATTCATCTCACTGGAGCTTCAACATCCCCGCATTCTGCTGGAGAGTCATTATTATAAGGCATAATGTCCACACTGTAGGCCGGGGATTCATTCTCACATGTCTCCAGATCGAGCAACGCTTATTTATTACCAATAAGTTGGTACCAGATTCTTGGTGCAAGTCATAGTTAATCACAACTTAAAGTCTATATTTTTAACTAATTTCTCTACAGTATAGACAATGAGATGTACAGCTATTCACTTATTATTTTCTCTCTACAAGAAGATTGAGGGTGTAAATGGTAAGTTTCCCATGTGTACTCAGTAATAAAACTGCTTGGCAAATTTCATAAACAAACTGGCAAGACAAAATCGATCGGACAAGATTACAGTATGGGCCGACCAGTTTTTGACAGGTGAGATTTTAGAAACTGTGAAAATAACAACAGCTAGCCTGTATATGTTATAATATCATCTATGGTGAGCCACCCTTAGCTCTCTTAATAACGTTTATACAGCAGAAATCAAACAAGAATTAATTCATTGACGCACTTTTATCAGGAGCATATAAACATCGATTTGGTAAGACTTCTTTCATTTAAACCCGTAAGTTGCGTTATCTCTATTCTTTAGTACCCCCAAAATCATAGTGTCATTCATTTTCTTCATTACCTTAACCACAAACCTATACCATTTTCATAATATGATACCTTGAGCAATAAATGGTGTTATTAACATTCTCCAGTATTTTAATTTAAAAATAAACGATGTCACTGAAATTTAAATTATCTAAGACAAGAAACGGAGTCGTTTTCGTGCCGCATTATGTATCTGATCCTTTCCAATTGACAAAACAATAAGGCAGCGGTCTATTTCTCTTTGTCTATAATTTAATTTACGTTTTCTGCGTCACGTTCATTTTGTAACTATTTGATCAATAAATCGCGATATTTCCCTTAAAATATGCTGACTTTCACGTCCATAAAAAGACCTAAGAAACTCGAAAATGTTCTATGGACCATTACAAACACATTGTCACTGGATAGCGTGGCTGAGCAGAACGAACAAGGCGTGGAGTTTACCCCTGTGAAGTTAGAAGATTTAATTAAAAAAAAGAAATGAATAGTTCTTACTATATTATTGCTGTGAGATACGAATCAGTCCAAACTTTTCTTACTCAACTCTTTTTTATCAGCTTGTGTCTAGCTATGGAAATAACATAGGTTTTTTCAAGAATATGTTGCCTGCCATTAGAGTATCACACGCAGATGCTCTGTCATGTTATCTAACAAAAAACAAAAACAGAAAAAAAATGAGTTGAAATTGTTTGATGTATGAAGATCTGCGGAGGGTAAGATGTTTAGATGATGTTTAGATGTTTAGATGATTAAGGTTGCAACGTCGGGGAAGACTTTTACTCGCTGCGTGTCTGTATTTTGTCAAACTCAAATTTCATTTTACCCCTTTTTTACTGTGTACGAAGATCTCTATAACGATGATGATCGAAATTTCAACACGCATTTCCATCGCGGGTAGTTAAGAGAGATCAGCTAGGATTCCGTGACCTGCTTGAAACGGTCTGAGTATAGCATGAGCGAAAGTTGGTCCAATTCTTCTACGAGTATCCAAGTCTAGTCCAACCCTGTGGGAACAATGCATGTTTTTTGTACAACGTCTTCGAATCAAGCTTCGATCGAATCCCCGATTTGTGAGAAAATTCGGCCATCTACACTCCACATTTAAATGTTAAAAAAAGACTGATGTCTTTATTTACTTCGGGATTACTTCAGCACCATTTTATTTTGTGCTGAAAAAGCATTATTTTGCAAGTAATAGCAGTGGAAAATTTTCAAAAGTTGCTGCACTTATTGAATGAACCAATAAATTGATTCAATTTAGAACTGTACAAAAATCACTGACAATTTGTAACCATACGCACTGACAAAACCTATTTAAACACCTGCTGTGCAGATACACTCTCTTTGCACACATGTTCATTGATTCGATAGAACTATCCAGTATAACGAAATGCCATTGAAGTCCAGAGTATAAAAGTCACACGAAATTGCGCATCACGATCCTCATTTTATCTGCAGCCCAGCCTACACGTCCTGTCTGGTGGCAGAAGCTCAAAGTCTAGGGGTCTGAACCTGGCAGACTTACCCGACAAGCAGCCCTTAACGGTGAACCGTGTGTCTGGCCCTCAGGGTTTCATCTCTCCAGTGACGCCCCCAGATGCTATCATAGCGAGACAGGTGCCCTCTGGGTCGCCCAGGTACTAAGTCAGAGACTGGCACCATTACCTCAACAGTGTGTCTCACAGTTTCTCCTTTGCTTCAACTTACACCTTCAGTCTATGTGTCACATTTTCATTTTTTTTTCGTTATATGCCAGTTGTGTGTGTAACAAAATAAGTTTTCATTTTCCTTTTCCTCGTAGTCATCCTACATTTCAGCCTTTTTCTTCTTCTTCTTCTTCTTCTTCTTCTTCTTCTTCTTCTTCTTCTTCTTCTTCTTCTTCTTCTTCTTCTTCTTCTTCTTCTTCTTCTTCTTCTTCTTTTTCTCTTTCTTTTTCTTCTTCGTGTTCTCCTCCTTTTTGTCCTTTATGGTCATAATCCTCAACTGCCTAAATGCCATCATGCTAATCTTAATTTGAGATGTTTGTCAATTTATCATGGTTTTTTTTTAAATTTTATTCCACAATTGTTTGAGTTTCAAACATAAAACCCACAAAAAACAAAATTTGATATACTCTCTGATGGTATCCTCAACTGTTATTCCTTCCTGTTATTTTTTCCTGCTTTTCTCGGCACATACTAAATTACGCTTTTCTCTGGATGAATTCAACGTAATTGCAAAGAGTAAAGTAAAATATACGACTTTAAAGTCTCCACGATATACAAAGACATTTCACACTATACAGAAGAGTAAAGTCAAATATATATGACGTTTTTAGTGTAAAATGTCATAAAACATTGTCATCTTCGATGATCATTTCAAATTCTCCAATTTTTAAAAAAAAAATTTGACACTTCTAGTAAATTTGATAATATTTCACATCAGACCTCGATAACGTAACAGTCAGAAAATAAAATAATCTCTTACCCTTAATGCTATACGGTTATACGATTTTGCCGGACTGGGCTCTAAAAGACACGAAATCTCTGCACATCTCTAGTTAATGAAATGAGACTCATGTTGCTTCATTTCGTTAGATATGAAGACAGTCAGGTTGCAGTGCTATCAGGTTCTTCTGCGAAGTTTCAGACATAATTAGACGAAAAAAGACCAATTCATGAAGCGCTGAGACTGCAAATCAAAGGTTACCAGTTCCTCTTTGCCGTTCACAAGGTGTATAGATACGGAGAATGGCTTGCAGGTGTGCTGGAGGCGCTCAAGAAAAGATCAGACGGACATGCATTGCATTCAACAGAAACCAGTAAAACACGCAAAGGTATTAGCCTGAGGTCACAGGGGTCATAACAGCAAATAATGGTTAATGAGGTAGAAACAGAGAGATGCAATCTTCATGAAAATGAATGAAAAGAGATCGAGCGAAAGAAAAAAAGTAGAAATAAGAGGGACATACAGAAATAGAGAAAGGTAGACAAAGACTTTCACAGGATAGGCAGGGATATAAAAAGAAAATATAAAAGGGAGGCCAACAGGAAGATAGATTGACAGAGAAAGATGGAGAGAAACAGTTAGGAAGACAAAAAAAAAAAAAAACTAGAAATAAGAAATGAGATATTTGAGGAAACGAAAAAACCAATCTTAATTCTCTAAGGGACCTTTCTCACGAATTCTACACGAAGAACTGAGATAGATGGAGAGAGTCAGCCAGGAAGACAAGAAAAAAAAAATCTAGAAATGAGATATTTGAGAAAACGAAAAAAAAAAACAATCTTAATTCTCGAAGGGACCTTTCTGACGAATTCCACACGAAGAACTTCAGTATGACTGCTGGAAAATGGCGAATATCCCCAAAGATGCGCATGCGCCATGCTCTCTCCCGGCAGAGACATGAGATGTAACTGAGACTTGGCAGAAGATAAGTCAAGAGCGGGGAACTCTCACAAGCAACCTTTCACGTTGAGGTAGGTAGGTCGACAACTTTCCCTGATCTTTCCACAGAACTTTGGGATGGAAAGTGCAAATGTCAATATGAAGATGTTAACATCTCTTAAGGTGCTCAAAAAAGAGAGAGAGAGAGAGAGAGAGAGAGAGAGAGAGAGAGAGAGAGAGAGAGAGAGAGAGAGAAAGAGAAAGTGAGAGACACAAGAGAGAGAGAGAGAGAGAGAGAGAGAGAGAGAGAGAGAGAGAGAGAGAGAGAGAGAGAGAGAGAGAGAGGCAGACAGACAGACAGATAGACAGGCCGACAGAGACTGAGACAGATACTAAGAGAGAGAGAGAGAGAGAGAGAGAGAGAGAGAGAGAGAGAGAGAGAAAGAGAGAGAGAGAGGAAGAATTGACAGAATAAAGTTATTTGAGCGGAAAACCCCATAATAAAATAATAACTCTCTAGCATGGTATTCTTCTATCATGAAGACTGTGACAGCATAATATTTCTTCCCTCCGAACATTTACCTTTGTTGTGCGGTTATTATATCTTGGGCTATTGTGGTCACATGGCTTCCCATTCCCTCGCCACTGACCACATATTTCAGCACATGATCTGACATACACAAAGCTTTCCTATCACATGTTTAAACCATGGTTTAATATTAGGGATCTTCACACCTGTGACGAAATAGAAAATGCTTTAAACAAAAATCGAACCATAACAGCTTAAAAACATCAAAACATTCAATTCAACCAAACAATCAAACATTTATCTTTCCTTCTCATCCATTGCTTCTTTTTTCCGCACACTTTCTTCATTGCATTTTGTCCCTCACTTTCTCCCCTTCCTTCTAATTTATCTCTCCTTTCATAAATTATGAAACTTGTCTCATGCCTGGCGTGTTGGAAAAGTTCGATTCTTCACATGAGACAGAGAGAAACAGAGAGAGACACAGAAAGAGACAGAGAGAGACAGAGAGAGACAGTGAGAGAGACAGAGAGAGACAGAGAGAGCGAGAGAGACAGAGAGAGACAGAGAGAGACACAGAGAGAGACACAGAGAGAGACAGAGAGAGAGACACAGAGAGACACAGAGAGAGGCACAGAGAGAGACAGAGAGAGACAGAGAGAGAGACACAGAGAGAGACACAGAGAGAGACACAGAGAGAGAGAGAGACAGACAGAGAGTGAGAAAGAGAGAAAGAGGAAGAGAGAGAGAGAGAGAGAGAGAGAGAGAGAGAGAGAGAGAGAGAGAGAGAGAGAGAGAGAGAGAGAGAGAAAGAGAGACTTTATCAAACACAACAATTCTAGGAACCCTCTTGTTATCCTCCCACAGTTCACGGCAGTGATGGTGAAAGGCTCGGTGAGAGGGGGGGACAGGGCAAGATACTCTGTGGGTGAAAACTGCTGTTGTTTCAGTTCATGTTCAGTAACGTTTTTAGTTAACCTGAGGAGAATGACACAGAGTACAACTATAAACTAAAATCCTATATGGCTGCCATAACGAATCAGTTTGTTATATTCCTGGTGTGTGGTTTCGTTTGCTCTTTTTCCTTTTCGTTCCTTGTCGGATTCTCCAAGGAATCTAATAACCTTTCCAGTCAAAGAATGCATCAGCATTTTTTTTTAGCTTACATGTCCCTGACGGAGTTCAATGTCGCAGTGACCTCCACAGCTCTTAGACCCACCATACACACAAAGGGGATGCTAGGCATTGCACGAGATATATGTTCAAGGCATTGTGCGTTGTGTTTTTTACATATCACATTGTGGTTTTCCCACACACGCAGTGGCTCAGCGCTGGACTCGTGAAATCTGACCCCTGCGCCTCGCGTAACCACAGTGTGTATGGTGGCTTTTAGAGAAAAGATTCACGGGTAGAGCTCAGGACTCGAACAGATAGATCGCTCACGTCAGATCGTTTAGAGTGTGGCGCAAGAAGCGGGTCAAATCGCGCGTTGGTTTCAGGGATTCTTGATTATCTTCAGATTTATACTGCCTGACGGGGGCTGTTTGGTACGGCAGAAGATCATAATTACAGCTGACGGGCTTTATCAAATAAACGAAAAATGCATTAAACACAAATATAAACTCTAAAGGGAAAAATATTCAAAACCTTTTGTGTTTCTACTTTTTTATACATCAGACACTAAGCCTAACAAAGAATTTGCAAAAAAGAAAAAAGAAAAAATTGAGAAAAGAAACAGTTGGCAACCTCTCTCCGCAGAACTAATGAAAGCATGATGGATTTCTTTTTCCTGCTGGTCGAGTTTTGTGACCT
>JAWDGP010000708.1:300000-322500 GCA_033675545.1 Elysia crispata
GGTTAATGACTCCAATAGTAATACAACTGGATGAATATTAAAGAAAACCGATACCTTCAAATAGAATTTTACTTTCAAACCAAGGTGTATTGACATCAGAGAACGTGAGGGTGAATAAATTATACCCTAGTCAAAATGGAATGGAGAACCACAAAACATAGAAGCGGTCTGGATAGCAAAGAAAAAACAAACAAACAAACAAAGCATCAAGGTTTTAAGACAGTTTTATCGTTCATCTTTCGCACTAAGTTTCTACTTTTTAAAGCCTAGTTATTAATGTCACACTAAGTTTGTACTTGATAAAGTCTAGTTATTAATGTCGCACTAAGTTTGTACTTGATAAAGTATTAATCTACACTAAGCTTGGATTTGATAAAGTCTACGTGTTAATATACACTAAGCTTGTGATTGATAGAGTTTTGGCATTACTATACATTAAGCTTTTTGATTGATAGAGTCTAGGTATTAATATATACAAGCTTGTGATTGATAGAATCTAGGTATTTATTTACATTAAGGTTGTGATTAATAGAATCTAGGTATCAATATACACAAACATGTGATTGATAGAGTCTAGGCATTAATATGCAATAAGCTTGTGATTGATAACGTCTAGGTATTAATATATACAAGCTTGTGATTGATTGAGTCTAGGTATTAATATACACTAAGCTTGTGATTGATAGAGTCTAGGTATTAATATACACAAGCTTATGATTGAATTATCTATTTATTAATATACACAAACTTGGGACTGATAGAGTCTAAGTATTAATATACATGAGTTTTCAATTGATAGAGTCGAGGTTTTTATAAAGCGTACACTAAACTTTTTCTTTTTTCTTTTTTTTTCAAATTCCTAGCACTAATATACAGCAATACTCCTATGGCTAAACTTCGATGGCGTCTAATAGCTACGAGATAACTTTTGAGTTTAAGCTCAGACTCTCACATGATAATCCCTGTACTGGCTGAGCTTAAGAGGGCTCTATAATCTGAAGGAACAAACGATATCGGCAAAAAAAAGTCAGTGGAACTTGGCTGTCAATGTACTATTTCGCGATGTGAAATAAGCCTGTATAACCGTGGGGAATAATTTCACATGATATCTAAAAAGAGACTGGAAAAAAAAACATTCCGTTTTGTCCACATCCGCTCATACCCCATAAAAGCCTTCACCTCTCACTAACTCTGAACTTCATCGGCGGAGATTTTCGTTTAGATGTAGAAAGTTCATGGGTTTGAGTTTAATTGTCCGTATAAGAACATATTAATGAGCGCCCCTTGCCGGCCTTGACATTTATCCCTAGTGCATGCGGTGACCTCAGTCTTCTACCTAATTACCTCCTGAAGTGTCCAACACATGCAGAGCGAGTAAGCAGCTAAGTTTCATAGAAAAAGAAAATTAAGAAATCTATTATAATCTCTCAGTCTACATGGCATAATCACAAATTGACCTTGAGCGCTGTTAGCTTTTGACGTCACAACTGCCCAGTAATACATTAAAGCCATACATCGTTATGCTGTGGCAGAAGTCTTTCATGCTTACACTAATAATGGCTTCCGGTGGAAGTAAGAAACTTTTCTGCCTGTAGCTATCTCTTCGCACCTCTCACTTTTTTTTTTTTAGTACTATCTGACATTTGCCACTACACTGCTCAATCCTGAAGTTGCGTCCAGAGACTCTCTCTCTCTCTCTCTCTCTCTCTCTCTCTCTCTCTCTCTCTCTCTCTCTCTCTCTCTCTCTCTCTCTCTCTCTCTCTCTCTTTCTCTCTCTTTACCACTCTCTCTCGTTTATCTCTTTCTTTCTCTCTCTCTCTCTTTCTCTCTCTTTATCTCCCTTTGCTTTTCTCTCTCTCTCTCTCTCTCTCTCTCTCTCTCTCTCTCTCTCTTCTCTCTTTATCTCCCTTTGCCTTTCTCTCTTTCTCTCCCTTTCTCTCTCTCTTTCTCTACCCTTCTCTCCCTTTCTCTCTCTCTTTCTCTACCCTTCTCTCTCTTTGCCTCTCTCTCTCGCTGCCTCTCTCTTACTCTCTCTCTCTCTTTGTGCTCTATTCCATGTTCAAGGCAGAGCATCACCAATATAGACAACGTATTTCCGGGTTCCTAATCTATCTCTATCTTAGCCTACTTGTCTTTGGGATTTGACTGTTAATCTGTTCTCTTATCCCGTCTGATTACCTCTTCTTCACCATCTCTCTCTGTCTCTTCCTTTATCCTATTCATATTTGTCTCTAATTCTGGTACCAACTCTCTTCCTTTTTATATGTCTTTCTTGTCCTATCTTTAAAAATGTAAAAAAAAAAAAGAAAAAAAGAACAAAAATAGTCAAGGCAAATAGGAATAAAAATGCCATTAAAAAAATAATCTCAGTTCTTTAAAGTTAAAAATACTTTTTTTTTTTAATTCAATAGATATCCTTTCCCTTCATGGCAATATTACTTGTCTGAAACAAGTATGAGTCGAATTCTAGAAAGACAGTACATCTCAGAGTGGTATCAGTACATACAGACAATCATGTCATGATAGAAATCAAACTAGATGAAAAACGCGAATAAATAATTATTATTAAAGGTTTTTTTTTATATTATCAAAGAGTGGAAAAAAAGCAATTGCAAGAAGGTTCAAACTTTAATGCAATATAAATTCAACCCTATGTAAACAATAAACGAAGCGTTAAAAAGATGATATAACTCTTCCTAACCCATGAGCGACTTAACATTTTTCCAGTTGTTTCCCTTAGATTTTCCAGAAACGTATTGCAAGTGCACGGTTTATAAGGTTAGATTCTTTCATTTACTCTCTTATACAAAAAGTATTTGAGCTGGTTGGAAAAGTTGGGAAATAATAGTAGTTCTCTGCTCTTAGTTCTAGGCACATGAAATCCCTATGGGAAGAAAATGACTCCGGTGAGTGCAGTAGGCGTTTGGTTAAAAATCAATTTTGCGTATTACTAGTAACATCTTTGTCAAGGACTCAACTTCCATACCGTGTAGTATTCAAGGTGTCTTTCTCTGTCTTGGATTAATTGTGGGGCACACATTCTGATGAGACTATCCCTTGTTCTTTTACGTCTATTACAGTTCAAGCAGGGTTATTTCTGTATGCGGTCTTTATTCACAATTCAGTGCCTCTGACTATTAAGTGTGAATCAAAGTCTTTATCTTTTCGTTATGAATAAAGCTTACTTTCTTAGCCGACTTCATCCTCTTTCTCTCCCCCTCTCTCTCTCTCTCTCTCTCTCTCTCTCTCTCTCTCTCTCTCTCTCTCTCTCTTTCTCTCTCTCGCCATATCTGGTTATCTACCTCTTTCGCCTTCTTTCTTCTCCCCACCATAATCATTGTGAAAATATTTTTTTTTTCAGGACATCCCCCATCTATCTGAATTAGAAAACAGATTGAGAACCTATGGCAATTTAGGACACGGTTACCTCCCTCTAGTTTAATGAGAAGCACGAGAACTCACCCAGTGTAAATCTCTAAAGACCGAAAGCTACCAAAATAACTTGTAGAGGTAGTAAGTCGAGTGGGCAAACTACAGCTGTGAAATGTTTCCAGATGTGTTCACTTCCAAGTATGATAGCTCTTGATGTGCTTGACCTAATTTGATTTCTAGATATAGAATATTTTTGTGAATTACTTTATTCTCTGTGTCTAACTTTCTTGATCTCCTTTTAGATTACGATATGGTGAAAATAACACGAGTTCTAAAGTTTAAAAAATAGTTCATATAGGGATAAAACATATTGAAATAAAATATTAGCCAAAACAGCAAAGATTGGTTTTAAAAAGACGTAGTCTGTTACAAAAGAAAGTGTAGTTTATTTCTATCCCTATAGAAATAGAATGATATTTAGTCTACATCATGGACTCAAGAATTTTTATAAGATGATACAAATAATACATTCATCCATATACAGACCACACGCATGCACACAATCACATCATAGAGAATTATATGCTTTATATCTTTTGTGTGCCACAATTAAGCAATATGGAAAGTATCTATTTCTAAAAGCCTTGGTGTTGTTTTGTCTCTACTGGACTTTGATGCGAGCCAAGACCTTAGGCCTACAGTCTTACTTTACCTGGTAGGTACTGCTTGTTTTGAGTGGAGCTAGATTAATGTCTGCTTATCTTGAATCTCGCCGGGTGTCCGAGAACATTACCTACCGGGATGGCTTCATGTCTGTTTCTATCTGATCTATTTTTCTTGTTGTTTTGTACTGTGAACATTATGTGCAGCCATTGGAAGAAAGCAGCGAAGGAAGGAGAAAAGGAGAAGGAGATGTATTCATAATAGATATATGGACGTCAATTTTCTCCTGAAACAGTGAAGTTTTGAAGGATTTAATGCGGTCAACACTGGGTGCGAAATTCTGGACTGCTATATTTAAAAAAAAAAACAAAAAAAAAAACCAAAAACATAAAAAAATGGAGAGAAGGAGGAAGATATGAAGTGGGTTAGGGGCAGATAAAAAGATAGATGGATAATAGAGATGTTTTGATAGACGTAGGCTATTTGTTATAGACAGATGCATATAAAAATCAATAGAAATATATAGATAAATAGATAGATAGATAGATAGGTAGATAGTCAGATAGATGAAAAGACATATAAACAGATAGAGAGACGGACACAATTTTAGTTAGAGAAAGCCAAAAAAATTAAAGAAGATGGGATATAGGGAAACAAAAAAGAAGAAATTAAGTTACAGTCAAACAAAGAGAGGAAGTAAAATTGAAAGGAGGGGAGAATCTAGAGCGAAATTAATGGTTGGCTCAAGAATACAAAGTATCGCGTCTTTGTTTTGATTCACAGCCTAGACTTATGACCGGTGCAGTTAAATAAGCATTTACTCTGATTGGCTTAGAGATGGGGTACTGGACTCACAGCTTGAAGTTACTGTCTATACACAGTTGGTGTTAGCGTTGGGATGTGCGGGGAGTGGTGGGGTGGGGGAGGGGCAGGGAAGACAAGGAAGGGTTGATCAATGATAGACAGAGCAGTTGAGCATGACTAGAAAGTAAGGGGAAAAAGGATTGAAGAGTTAGAGGATTTTTGAAAGAAGCAGAGAGAGAGAGAGAGAAGAAAGAGAGAGAAAAATAAGAGAGAGAGAGAGAGAAGAAGAAGAAGAAGAAGAAGAAGAAGAAGAAGAAGAAGAAGAAGAAGAAGAAGAAGAAGAAGAAGAAGAAGAAGAAGAAGAAGAAGAAGAAGAAGAAGAAGAAGAAGAAGAAGAAGAAGAAGAAGAAGAAGAAGAAGAAGAAGAAAGGAAGAGAGAGAAGAAAGAGAGAGAAAGAGAGAGAGAGAGTAGAAAGGAGTAGAAAAAATAGGAAGACAGAGAGGTAAAGGCTAAAGAGCTATAAAAGAGAGAGAGAGAGAGAGAGAGAGATGAAGAACAGGGCGATAAACACATTGTCAGAAAGACAGTGATCGAAGGACTTACAACAGGTTGTGAGAACAAACTTACAGTCAGAAGAACTGTTTGTCAGACCACTTCCACAAATCCAATTCAGACTTACAAGAGGACACAGAGATTGGGTATAAACAAGTGATAGCTAAAACAGCCGTGCGAGAAAAATGAAAGTAGATGGGCAGACCTAGAAGTGACAATCAAAGAAAGTCTGAGTAAATAGAAAGGTAGGGACGCAAAAATGCATTATTTTTATGGACATTGGAGAGAAAGGGAGAGAGAGAGAAAGAGAGAGAGAGAGAAGGAGAGAGAAAGAGAGAGAGAGAGAGAGAGAGAGAGAGAGAGAGAGAGAGAGAGAGAGAGAGAGAGAGAGAGAGAGAGAGAGAGAGAGAGAGAGAGAGAGAGAGAGAGAGAGAGAGAGAGAGAGAGAGAGAGAGAGAGAGAAAATCTTTTGTTAGAAGCAGACCAAGGGTTTGTTTGGCAGCAGTTCAAGTCTCGATTTCCCGGTACCTGGCCCACTGTAATCTGGAAGGTGTAGTTTGAACACTTTTATTTTTGGTTTCGGGTTTATGAATTTGTGAGAAGCTTCTTTAAGGAAAATCAATTTGATGTCAGTGAATGATTGGACGGAGAGTAAGGGTTATGGAGAGACACAAACTTAAATGTGTGAAAAGAAAAAGAAAGAGAGTGAGGGTGAGAAAGAGAGAGAGAGAGAGAGAGAGAGAGAGAGAGAGAGAGAGAGAGAGAGGAAGATGGTTTACAAATGGAAGAGAGGCATGATAGTTACATAGCAATTGTTTATATTCTGAGAAATATTTAAAATAGATTTTGTTTATAGGTTTTGCTGGACGTTTCAGTAAGTTCCTTCAACGTACAATCTACAATGCAAGAAAATTTTTCGAAAAACTGTATTCCTCCATATTCGACTTTATGTATGCCTGAATGTTTATTTTTCTGTTCTTCACTTTTTTCTGATATGTGATCACATTGGCTGTACTGAAGTATTTCTCATGTTTTCTTATCTGTTTATTTATTAACGTTCTCTCTCTCTCTCTCTCTCTCTCTCTCTCTCTCTCTCTCTCTCTCTCTCTCTCTCTCTCTCTCTCTCTCTTCTCCTCTCTTCTCTTTCTTAGTGTCATACTTTTAAAATGAATTCGATGTGGCTTGAAGAGATTTAGAAGAACGAAGAGGGCTTTGAAAAACAGAGCTGGAGGCAAGTTCATTCATAATTTAATATTGGAGTTGAGAAAAAGTCTTAAATGATTCTGCAAACCAGATCTTTCATAGAGCAGCCGCTAAGTTCTTCAACTGGCACCTAATGCAATGCAACTTTTTGGGAATAAGGCATTTTGTTACAAAGACTTGTTTCACAATGATGACACCGTGATTTCGAAATGAGTTGAGATTTCAGAATGTTTTCTTGTAACGTAAAATAGAATAAATTATAGGGCTGCTTTCATTATGTGGAGGAATTTCAAAAGATAAAAAAAAGATTTTTGTGTAAGGTCTTCTATGAAAGATCGTTATCAAGGGGAAATAGCAGCATTTCATAATGCTTGAAATTGTATAATCCATAGACAATCAATTTTTTAAAAAACTAACTCAGATACAATGTAACTCTTTATAAAATTATAAAGTCATCGTGACAAGATTTTACTGAACTTGCATGAATCGACTTGTTTTAAATTCCAACATGATGATGTCATAATCAAGGTCAACCATTATTTTTCCGCGCAGCAACTCTACCGTGCTGTACAATGTCTTGTCAGAGTGGTTTGACCAGCTGCCAAAAAGTTACAAAAAAAAAAACAGAAAGAAAGAAAGAGAACAAAAAAACCTTCCTTCCTAGATTACAATTTTCTGTCTGTAACTAAGCGACAAAAAATAAAACAACTCCATGTAATCAGGGGTTAAGAAGCCATTTTTCAACCTCTCGGTTTATTTTGTTTTCTTTTTTAATTCTTTACTCTGTATTTCGAAAAAGGTCACATGGGTGAGATGTACTTTCCAGGTAAGCGTAGCTGTCATCTCAAGGCTGTTGTGCTGGTGTAACATGGTGGTGAGTGGCGGTGTCAAAACCGCGGTATCATCCTCGGAACTTCATGCCTCAGCTCCGGCGGCTTCTCTGGGACTGATTACACGGACATTTTCAGCGCTGCGATGGTTTTGTTCTGGTTGTTGTTGTTGTTGTTGTTGTTGTTGTTGTTGTTGTTGTTGTTGTTGCTATTGTATATGTTGTCATTTTTGTTGGTGTTATTATGGCTGTTCTTGTTATTGTTCCTGTTGACATTTTTGTTGGCCTTATTGTGGTTGTTCTTGTTATGTTCCTGTTGTCATTATTGTTGATGTTATTTTGGCTGTTATTGTTATCGTTCCTGTCGTCGTTGTTATTGTTGCTGATGTTGTTATTTTTGTTATTATTGTTGTTGCTGCTGCGCGTTTTTTTTTGTAGTTGATGTAATAAAATTGCTAGTGCATGATTTTTATGTTCGTTTTGCTGTGACTTTTTAATATCTTTATTATTCTCGTCTGACAATAAAGTTAACAGGATGAAGAAGGGACTGACAAATCATTCAAAATTTTGCGAATGCTGGAAGAGCAGATGTTGTAAATGGCATGACGGTCTAGCATTCTGAGATGATCTCCATGTATCTCAACTCGGAAGCTCATTTCAACATGTTCCCTTGCCAGGTACGTTACCATGCACCAGGATTTGAACCCATGGCCTTCTCGTCTAGGCCCTGATCGTCTTTCACGAGACCGTACCCTCCCTTTCTTGAATCTCTGACACTTGCTCTCCTATCTCATAGATATTCACCGAAGGCACTAGTCATCCAAGCTGGAATTGAAACCATGTTTGTTTTTTTTTCACCAAAAACCAAAAAACCAAGTGTTTGCCACGAAGCCATATCGCAGACATCACTAAGGCATGGACAAGTTCTCTTCTGGTTCACTTGGAACCAACATAGCCACAATACGTGGGCTGTATTTTTCTTTTTCATGCGTGGTATCACAGGTAGATGGAGGTATGACTATCAAGATAGGATGGTTAGGGTGAGTCACCACTTGTTCTCATGGTAGCCTTGGATCGTGAGTACCCAGGTACCCTACGCAAGTGGTGATGATTAGATCCAGCATGCATTGTTGTCAAAATCCTACCATCTCTGACTGTTTGTATTTTGTTGGATTTTCATTTTTTTTTATTGTGTAATCCGCTGAAATGTGGATAACCCGTAATATATGTCTAAGAGTTACAAGCGTCAAGTGTCAAAATACTTGATGACCTCGGGAAATATGTTCACAACATTGGAGGTGATTAAGAAGGCATTTCTGGCGTCTCTCTCCCAGTCTCACTACATAGCATCACTCAATACCTGAGATGTTTTTAGTGAGACCTAAATAATCAGCCACCGTACAATGGCAAAAAAGACATACTTCAAGGTAAAGCCTCTAGAGTGAGATACCAGTGGAATCTGTCTAATGTGAGTGTTAACCAGCCCCGCAGCCGCTGGTTTGCATCATGGAAAATCTTGACTTCGTGTATGGAGAAAGGACAGAAATTGAAATCCTAAGTCTTTTTTTCAGTGTTGGTTTTTTAATTATTCACTCAAACATTGAGATTAATTTTTCTTCTAGTTCATTTGCGAGTTTTCATTTGCAATTACAACCTCAGCTGTAAACGTCCACAGAGATTGTGTTGCAAAATACATTGTACTGACAATGCTCTCATGACATTTGATAAGGGAAAGGTAAAAAACAGCCAATAAAATGGAGCGATGAAAATGAAATCATTGAGTTTGCAAAAAGAATGCAAGCTTGAACTAAATCTCGAATTTAGGAAGCTGTTTTGATATTTTCACCTGTACATTTCTCAGTACAGTTCAACCAACATTAAACAGGATATCAAGAAATCCCCTAATGATTATCTATATGTTCCATGATTGCCCGGATGACAGAAATGAAATAGACCAGAGAGGAGATAACCCTGATTTATTAGCGCCGTTATCAGAAGTGGTATCTTGTAGAGACAGGTGGAGGGAGACACAGAGAAGATAAGAAAAAAAGAATGTGCCAGCACACCAGTGCCACCACTAGGATATCTTTTATCCAAAGGCAAGGTAGGTCTAGCAATAGAGATCTAATGGAGGTACCCCTCAGGGGAATCTTTGTGTTTTCAGACAAAACTGCCATTCCAGCTGCTGCCGGTGTTAAAGATTTTCTTTTCCTATTCCTGTATTTCTTCCGTTCCGTTCTAGCCAAACTCAAGTCTTGGTTTAATCTGCAGTTAAGATTTCTCATTTTCTCCTCTGGTACTCCCGAATTCTTTTTGTTCAACTCGGTCCGAGGTTTACCATGAGTCGCTCCAGCTACAATTTATTACAATGTTTACACTGTAAAAGTTTGTTTGCCTAGGGCAGGGCAAGCCATCTCGCGTAATGAGCCACACAAAGATAGAAATACATGACAGGAGGTGGGATTTTCTCCCCTTACTTCGGGAGTGGTTAAGGGGCAGATAATTCCCTTTGATGTCTGTTTAACTGAACCAACGTTGTGATAAGCTACATATGACGTGTGTGAGAAGATCACCTGCCAAGAAAATACACTAGAGCCTAGCTTGTTGCTGTTTCTTCAACTCTCTCACCCCTTTCTTTATTTTTCGAAGTCAAAACATCATAACATTCATGGGTCCCAATTTATTATAATTCGTTTAGGTTGTTTTGTTTCTTTTTTTTTATATCCTCCGTTCAATCTTCTGTCTCTCACTCTCTTTCTTTCTCTGTCTCCCTTTCTTTCAATCTTAATATCTCTCTATCCTCTCCCTTTTCGCCAATTATAAATCTACCTCTCTTCCCCTCCAACACACACACACACTCAAACTCCTTTCTACCTGGCTCTATGAGCTCTCCCTGTTTCTATTACTCTCGGTTTGATTTTGCCACTTAAGCTTTTTATTCGATCGTATCTTTCGGCATCTCTGTTAAGAAACATTAAATATTGGGTTTCGTTGTTCTTCTCTCTCTCTCTCTCTCTCTCTCTCTCTCTCTCTCTCTCTCTCTCTCTCTCTCTCTCTCTCTCTTTCTCTCTGTCTCTGTCTCTCTGTCTTTGTCTCTGTCTGTCTGTCTGTCTCTGTCTCTGTCTGTCTGTCTGTCTGTCTGTCTGTCTCTCTCTCTCTCTCTCTCTCTCTCTCTCTCTCTCTCTCTCTCTCTCTTCTTTTTTACCCTAGACTTTCGTTTCCCCCCTCCACAATCAGTACAGTCGTGTGTAGGAATAACCTCTTCCCTTCACGCTGACACCCATGGCTCCCATGACAGCCTCCATTCCCAAGACAAAGTGTGTTAAGGTCCTACCTTGAACAAGTTGATGGCCAGTTTCTTCATCTTCTCTGGTAATGTCCTTGACCTCTTTACGTTAGACCTTCACCTTGTCGACTTGATGACTCTGACCTTTTCCCTTTTTAAATCCTTGACCAGAAAACTGCAGAAGTATCATCTCCTCCGTCTTCCATGGTCTGAGCACCCGAGCCCACAAGCAGACATGGTCGTGACCTACACAGGTCAAGGACATGAAGTTCCTATGCTGGCCGTGCATCTATAAACAGTCATGCTCAATGAAATCTTACTGATGGTTAAAGTTCACACGATCCAGAATCCGCCTCAATAGCAGTTCTTCTTTGGGAGAGCTGAATTCATTTCCAGGCCAAAAGTAGGCGTAACATCTAAACTTTAGGGCCGATTCTAACAAAATCGGAAAAGAATTTATTATTTTGTTACATCATGCCAGTTTGGAGAATCACAAAATGTTGATGCTGCATGTTGTAGTTCTGTTGCGCTGAACACGGAAGGGAGAACATTTTCATACCTAAGTGTTTTTAATTGTCTAGAATCGTCATGAGCAGGGTTCTTAAAACCTATAACTCACGAAATAAAAAGAAAAACGGACTTTTTAGAAGCGTAAAAATAAAGTGATTTTTTTTTTATTTCATATAAAAATGTCTTTGTTCACTTTACGGTTTTATAGATTAACACAAAGTCCTATTTTTTCCTTTTCGAAATTAAAAAAAAAAAATCTATGTATTTTGACGTTGTGCTTCATGCTCTTTTTTTTTCGTTTATGTTCCTATCAAGCCGGATAAAATCACGCTCGGTTGGAACTTCAGGTGATAACCTAAATTTTCAAGCAGTATCAGGTCGGGGGAGGGCATAATTATATTTAATTAGGTCTATTTTCAATGGAAGATAAACTTCCCCGATTGCAACAATAGAAGGTGGAAGGAAATATGAAAAATAAAAATATATATATTATTACCTAAGTCCAATGTGAAATCAGCTTTATGCGTTTCTGTATTTCCGGGAAATTGCGCTTCCCCTCGAAGAAACTATGGATCATTGCAGAATCACATAGACCCTTGAGGCTTAGTTGCTGAGGTGATAATGAATTTTTAAAAATCAGACAGTTTCAGTCCATCGTAATTGTGGACTCAAGTTTTTGAAAATCAACGAGAATACTTAATATAAGAAATATAAGAAGCGCGGACAAAAATCAATGGTAAGCACCGGTATACAAAATCAGTTGACGTGATGAGAATTATGCTTTGTTGTATATAGCACGATAGGTACTCCCGGAAAAAAAAAATCTGTTTTGTTTTCTCGCCACAGATCACAGTATCTCAGACTCGTCTGAGAGCCCAGATTGTTCAGGTATCAGTAGGTCTTAATACCAGGGCCACCGTGACATCCACTGTAGGTTAGCAGTACCATCTTGCTAGCTAGATGAAAGGAACAGCCGTGTAACAGCCGTGTCGGGAACAACAGCTGCTGTTCTACTCTTCCTTCTAAGATAAATTCCATTCTGGGATATTTTTTATGACCATATCACTAATCTTGTAGCTTGGTTCTGGGAAACATTCACGGAATGCTTTTTGTATATATATATATATATATATATATATATATATATATATATATATATATATATATATATATATACATATATTTGAGCTTTTGCTGGGTTCAAATTACACGCATTCATGTATATCTTCTCATGATTGTGTTCAAAGCAGCCTGTGCTCTATCGTTACTGAATACTGAAGTGAGTATCAACGACGAAGAAAGAGAAGCATTAGAAGGGGAGGGATACAAAACGACGAAAGGAAGAATGAGAATAAAACAGATAAGAGAAATGAGGGAAACAGAGAGATAAAGACAGAGACAGGCAGACAAATAGACATTCAGACATACAGAGTAACACAGAGATTGCAGGTTATACTAGCACAAGGCTAGACTCAAATTAGTAAAGCTTTGACCTAATTATTTGTAAACGTAATATATAAAATGATAATGCCACTAAACAGTTAGTTTGCAAACACTTTTGCATTTTCAATGAAAGTTTCCTCCATTTAGTTCGTGTACGGAAAACTTCTCCAAGAAGAAGAGGTTCCAAATAAAAGGCAATTAGACTGCAGGCTAGACAGTCTCCAAATGTCTGATCATGAGGTGAGTTTAGATCATAATATAGGTATAATGTGGATATACATTAATATTTCCGAACCCTAAGACTAATGCTTAACCTAAACCTAACCTTAAGTCAAGACTAGATTCTAGATGCAGATCTAGATTAAATGAGACCGATTAAGGTACTTAAAAAGACTTCCATTTTTTAGTCCTCGAGAGATTAGCCAAAATTCTGTGCGAACACTTAGAAAACGCTAATCTAGAAAGGCAGTTTTAGATATTGGTGCCATAACTATGACCTTAAAAAACAATATTTCTGATTGTTATGTACACAAACGTACAACACTTTACAAGTTATTGTGGTTTGAAGAGTTCAGGAGGGCACCTAGACTCTATGCTAAGTAGCCACCAAATGGGGGCGCCAAAAACTTCTCTCTCAAAATTGTTTTTATTACAAACAATGCTCAATACATAAGTATAAAAATTTCCAACACATTACCCTACAAGATGATTTTTTAATCATAGTTAAATCAACCATTTCAGCAGTAAATAATCATCTCAACTGATGGAAATTCCTGCTGTAGAACGTACATAAAGGCACTAACTCTCCATAGTGTTTCAAGCCTGAAGACAGCAAACATTCCGAGATGAAGACAAATATTATCAAGAAAATAGACTAAGATATTTCGATCTCGTTATGACATTGGCCTTTTTATTGGCTTTTATTGACTTCTCCATTGGCTTTTTCAATAGCATTTCTTTCGGAATTTCTATTGGTTTTTCTATCATAACTAACAGTATTTGCTGTCGTTTAAGTTCAGTAATGCCAAGTCTAAAAGCACTTTCTGACTGGTCAAAACTGCGCATATTTTGTAGTCCTATAGTTATGATATAACATCACCGAATTCTCGTTACCAGTCAAGCTTTGATTTTCATTGTAAATTTTTAAACCCAGATCAAGCCTTAAAGTATATTTAGGTACAATTTCAAATTGATTTTGCTAATGAGATTGCTAAATTGACCATATATACAGGGTTACCTCGTCTTAAAGTTTTCTTACCTGCCCTGAAATTGGAGGTTTTACTTTAATTATGACTGCGACTCTCCAATCAGACTATAGCTTATTCTTTCATGAGGCCTTCTAATGTCATAAACGTCTCCATTGATGCTGTCTTTTAAACCCCAAGATCAAGCGTTTAGTTGGCTACGTAGAATACAGGTTTTAAAATTTATTAAGAATATCGCTTCCGAAAGAATGTTTTTTTGAGATTTTCAAGTTCACTGTAAGATTGGCTTTAACAAAGAGATTAATAGTCGGGAGTGTTGAAAGACTTAAAAGATTTTCCTGGAAAATGAAACACCGAAGATAAGAAATATCTTTATGGCAATAAATTAAAAAAAAAAAAAAAAAACATGCAGCGAAGTCATAAACTTATGATGTCATTTCTGAAGGTCACTTTGACAATATAACTTTGTTTAATGTCCGACCAAAGAGTGCTTCATTAAGTTTATGTTCCTAAAGGACAAATATAAGATTATCCTCTGTAAGTCATGATTTCGGAGGAGATATTGAACTGGTAGAAGAGGAATGGTTCGTTATTACCAGTAATAATTTGCAGACTGGTACAAAAGTCGCCCGCTCGGGTCAAGATCCTAGGGTACAGTTGAGGTTATACCTAAGGGTCTTGCTACCTTCGAGGTTGTTAAACACTGACCTTCAGAGACTGACGGCGCAAGGCGGGCTGACCAGAGAGTGGACAGATAATGATTATGATGAGCGCGGAATAAGCTTTCAAGTTGGTTGGAGTTCAGGACGTTTATATCTGCATGTCCTACTTTGATGTAGGACCATCTTTGCAGCATGCGTGTAGAGATATAGGTAGAGAGAAATTGGTAATAGAGATACTTAGACGCAAAGTCATAGCTTAATACCTCACACATAAATCTAGGGTGGATGAGTGAGAGCGCGAGTAGTTTAAAATATAATTTGTACTTTTGAAAGTTCGTTACAAGTCTTCTTTTACAGATAGATAGACAGATAATAAGTAGGTAAATAAGTACCTAGGGATATTCGATCCTACCTTAAATATCTCTTCATACTACACAGGTAATGTTAGATAGAAATATAGAGATAAATTGACAGATAGAGAAAAAGAGATATAGAGATAAGAGATGGATAGATAGATAGATAGATAGAGAGAAAGAAAGAAAACATGTCTATCTGGGATGTCAGCTAAAGCAAAAGACAAATCAGGAAGACGGCTGTATCACTGAGTACCTAAAGGTAAGTGCTGCCCTTCAAATGATTTAAAAAAAAAAAGAGGTGCAGAACGAAAGAAAGAAAAAATGAAATTCCAGGTAAAAGTGGGAAAATCTTATACGAGCAATACAGAAGTAGCAAAGGGGAAAAAAGGAAAAAAAAAGGAATGAAGTTTGAGTGGGGAGGGGGGGAGGGTGATAAGAATGAAAGTCAGTCCAGTATGTGTCTGTGTTGCTCTTGGACCAGACGCAGGAATGGCTTTGATAGACGAAACGTTGGCGCTCTATCCAGGTATATGGAGGCTGTTAGACCTGTTGGACGTCATACACTCCCCCCCCCCCCTCCCTTTTTTTTTCTTTCTTTACCTGATGAGTGTCTGGCCTGTCTACATCCATTCACGTATCGTACACCTTGAGATCTAACCCCATACCCTTGAAGAATATTGTTTTAGCCCGTCCATCTCTCAAACAGGTCAAGACGTTATACATTATTCACTCTGGAATCAATAAAATTTCTGTTTATGTAAATAAATCAACTACATCGTCTGGCATTGCTATATAGACTTGAATTCTGATAAGATTTATTTCTTGCATCAAATTGAAATACCTTGATTAAGATAAGCCGTAGCGTGTATTAATAACGTTTATCTAAATAACCTGACGGGTTCTGCGATTGCACCAGTTTAAACCTTGAAAATAAGAAATTTTCGCTGATTTTGGTTTGCAGATGGGCGTAAACGATTCTCATACCCGGCACACTGGAATTCACTAATTTTAATGATAGTGTCAGTGGTTCTTGCGTTGGTTGCACCGGGTACAAAAATGCTTAAAAAGCTGAACTAAATGAACAAAGTTTCTCTAATGTTTTAGTTACAGTTAAGCCTATAACCCATTGATACTTAAACAAACTCATCCATCATAAACAAAAAATGCCTTTGAAACTCAGGAGATATAAAATAATTGCAAAAGCAATGGGCACATAAAGTTTAAATGTGAACATTTACCGTTTTGAAACTAGAGTTATAAAACGAGTGTTTTTTATAGGGGTGTTCTTGGTTTAAACATTAAGCTAAGGTCTGATGATGCTAACATGGCATGGGCATGACATTGGTAAACATTGCTCAAGTGTAATACACTGCAATGTTGCAGTCTAGCTAGCTGAGCACTGCGCTAGATAAGTGGAGACGATCTGTGAGTTAAAAGAGAAGAGAGTCATGGAGACAGATTGATAGATTGACAGAGACACATAGACACAGTTACAAAACAAATTCAGACAGATCGACAGAGTCAAAGAAAGAACGACAGACACGATTAGACGGGATGGGAATCGAGATCCTGGGGGAAAATAGGAAATAAGTTAGGTAGGAAGAAGGAGGGGAGGGGGGGGGGGAAGCGAGAGGGATCTTGAGAGATTTGAATGCTTGACAAATAATAGGTGGTCAGACAATAAGAGAGGAATGGATACATTAGCATTTTAGACAGTCACTATTTTATTACAATTTTACCGGTCAAAGAAACGGAGTGACGCATAAATAAAGTGACATAGTGAGGCACATATTAAAATAGAAATACAAATTATCAACCCCCCCCACCCATCCCCCCCCAAAAAAAAAAAAAAAAAAAAAAAAAATAAAAATAAAAACAAATAAATATATAAATAATAATAATAATAATAATAATAATAATAATAATAATAATAATAATAATAATAATAATAATAATAATAATAATAATAATAATAATAATGATAATAATAATAATAACAATATCTATAAATACATTATGGTTCAATCAAAGTCCCAAAGTATGGTTGTAGTTTGAAACCATTTGGATTTAAAGTAGAAAATAAAAACTGTTTTGTCGTGTAAAAACCACCTAGTGACTGCAGATGCTTTACAAAGAATACATAATTTGCTTTTTATTACCAGCTTACCATTTTAGCTTCTACATATAATAAAAGACAGGCATGAGTTCGAGAGTCTGAATATTTTACACATGCTAGTGCCACTTTGTTAACTCACGTATTTGTTTCATATCGAAAGGGCGTGAGCAATGCATGATAAGATCATTCCGAACTCTGAACCAGTACCTGGCTCCGGCAGAAGTCGTAGCCCTGATCCATGTCCTGAAAACTATACATTTACCTCTCAACTTTAACGTGTACAAAGAAATCACTTATTTTTTTAAAAAAGAATATTTTCATTTATTGTGAGAAAAGTTTACACCATGTATCACATCAAACTGGGTTGGGTGCTGGCTAAAATCAATCATTTCATTTGTTTGTTTTTACAATGCGATTGACAAGATCCTACGGTACCTTCGATGATGATGGACCAGGAGCGGTGCAGTCTCAAAATCGCGTGTGGCACTGATTGTGATTAGCGGATCATAGAATTTCAAGATTTATAGAGTTGGAGGAGTAACAATGACAGGAAACAGAAGTGAAAGAAACTATTTGAACATGGGTGTAGCCTTATGCATGACTGCTTCGTTGGAAATAAATCGACTCGAGTATATAAATCGCAGAGCTAAAAACTTGTTATCGGCACATTTTTATTCACAATGTTAAGGTGTAAACTTATTGCTCATAACCATACGCGATGCTTTGGCTTTGAGCATGCCAAGAAAGAAAGATTGTGTACATTGAATAGAAAAATATAACACGTTAAGTATATGACAGCTAATTGCTTCTAATGGATTTGATAATAATCTTGGCCAAAGACGTTTGATGTTTTCCAAAAAAAATGCATGTACTAGGATTGTTTAAAAATGGCGTTGACGTCAATCCGCTGTGTGAAACTTATCTACTAGCATATCATTTAGCTCAGGGGCCCGAGCGTTCAAGGCATAAACAGAGCACTCGGGGGAGAGAGGTCGTGAGGAAATGATAGATCCATACGGTTTAATGCTTGTACTGGAAGGTGTGCAGTTCAGGTGAGGTTTAGATCTAACTCACACCTGTGAAGATCTGATATTAAAGTTCAGCATCGAGACCTGATATTACCGCTAGGTTTATAGTAGGTGGAGAGATGAAAGGTTCAGAAGAGGGGCAAGTGTGTGTGTGTGTGTGTTTGAGAGATAGAAAGAGAGAGATATATTGGGCAAGGAGACAGACATGCCAACTATGTGAGACAGAGAAAGAAAGAGAGAGAGAGAGAGAGAGAGAGAGAGAGAGAGAGAGAGAGAGAGAGAGAGAGAGAGATTTTGGGGGTAGGAGACAGACAGGCCATCTATGTGAGACAAAGACAGAGAGAGAGAGAGAGAGAGAGAGAGAGAGAGAGAGAGATAATGGGGGAAGGAGACAGACATGCCAACTATGTGAGACAAAGAAGAGAGAGAGAGAGAGAGAGAGAGAGAGAGAGAGAGAGAGAGAAAGAGAGAGAGATATAATGGGGGAAGGAGACAGACATGCCAACTATGTGAGACAAAGAAAGAAAGAGAGAGAGAGAGAGAGAGAGAGAGAGAGAGAGAGAGAGAGAGAGAGAGAGAGAGAGAGAGAGAGAGAGAGAGAGAGAGAGAGAGAGAGAGAGAGAGAGAGAGAGACAGACAGACAGACAGACAGACAGACAGAGACAGAGAATGAGAGACAGAGACAGACATAGACAAGATAAAGAGAGACACACACAGAGAACGAGAGAGGAATGGGTCTGGGAAAAAAGAGAGAGATGCAAGAGAAAGAATGACTTCATAGAAGAAGGAGCAAGGCTTCAACTTACCTTGATCTACAGGCCGATCTTAGACAAACAAGCTCAAATTATTTCAAGGTTAGAGGAGAGGGAGCGAATTGGATTCATTATTTGTGAACAGGAAAAGGAAGGACAAAGGCAGAGAAACAGAGAAAGAAAGGAAGAACTGAGGGAGAGAAAGAGAGAGAGAGAAGAAGCGTATCTGTTTATTGAAGGTGGCCTACAAGGGAATGTATGAGAGAGAAAATAAGAAGCGGAAAAAAAACAATAAAGAAAAAAAAGAGAGATAAATGGAAAAAATCGGGGTTGGCGAAACAGACAGAGAATGTTAGCGATAGAGACAGAGGAGAAGAAATAGAGACAGAAAGATGGACTTAAAAGATGCGAGAAAAGGACAGACATACCATCAGTCAGATATCTGGACAGAGATTGCCTTGTGAAGCAAGGCAGGTAATAGCATTCCGTCAGGTAGAGAAATAAACGACCTGCTATGAGAGAAAACCAATTTAGTTAGCCAGCGAGACAGAGATACATGGTGCCACACAAAACTATTTGAAACTTGAATAAAACCTCAATATGATTTCAAGAGAGATAAAGCACGGTAACAGACCCTTTTCAAAACGGTAGCTGATTAGAGGAATGTAGAAAAGCTTCATTAAATTGTAGGCTGGTATCACCGAAATAAAACATGATGCCCACTGGCAAGTCTCTGCAATGAGCTCCAAACACCCAAAATTCCAGAAATGGCTCCATCATGGGACATCAAGTAAACCAACAGCGGGTACCACTCAATAGAGAAATAAATTGTAAGCTTAGTTCGGAAAATGTCAATCTATTCATAGATTCCTTTAAACGCTCATTACACAATAAGTACAAACAACATAGCAGCTTTGAAATCCTCGAAATAGCGCACCCACTGGGTACATTTTGTTTGAACCTACAAAGACTCACACGAGTGTTTCGAAAGATTTTTAAACACATTGGAAAATACAAAAATACCTGCTTTCGAGTATTCTCTGGAACCACCGATCAAAAACAAATTCCAGCATATCCGAGCTGGCATTTTATGGAAATTCTAAACCAAGCCATATGAGGATGGTACAACCCCGTTTATCAACGCCCGGTATTGCTGAATTGGGTTATAGTGGTACATCACATCAAATTATACAGTCACGATATTTTTATTGGTTTTCTCCTGTTTAAAAATATATAAATATGGTTTATGGGTTCAAAAATCAAGCCTTTGATGGATTTAACATCTCATCTTTGTGTAGCATGATGGAGACTCGTTTGAAATACAAAAAAAAAAAAAATAAATAAATCAATAAATAAGTAAAAGAAAAATGGTTGAAAGCAACGTTGTTATAAGTGGACCACAACAGTTTCAGCCGATGAAGCAGACTTTAACGTTATCTTTACACCATAGAGATCTAAGATGATATCATCTTTATTGTTTCTTATTGTGGAATCAACTGGACTGGACTTTGGAAAAGGGTCTATGGTGTTTTTCTTAACCCACTTCATTTCTACACATTGTCAGCCAACTGCTCTATTCTCTAAAATACAATCTTGGGAAAAAAATTGTTTTTGATTAGCTCATGTATATTTTTCTATTTTACTTTTGGTTTAACATGTTTATGTATATTTAAAGTTATCTCACTATCTGTCTAGCAATATGACACCGTTTTTAAGGTTACAGAATCCATAATAGCACGAACAATAAAAAAACAAAAAAAAAAAGAACAACAACAAAAATACAAAATTAAACAAAAGAACTGAAGTCTCGATGCGATTTTTGCCATTATTTTTTCAGCATTCGTCAGGAACAAACCAAAATACTAAGGGCATCTGGGTAATTTCTTAGACTATAACCATATAATAGCTGTTATAAAAATCCCAACATTTTTCATTTCATTTTTACACGACAAAATCTTATCCGGGAACACTCAGCATCCCAAACCATCATGCCCTATAATACATAACAACCCCCAAGGAATACCAAAAGAAATAAAAATAAAGTATGTATTTAAACTTGCATATGAGTTCATCTTGACATTCTCTACTTTTTATCTGTAGGATAACACCGAGCTAACCCCAAACCTGACATGGCAGAGATGAAATACTTCACACAGAATGCAAGACTTTTATCAGAATGTTCAGGAAAAGAAAGAAGACTGCAAGGAGATTGTTTGCAGGAGAGCATGCATAAAATGCTCATCTTGTTTATAACAAGGCGTTTTTTTATTAATTTTGTTCAGCTGTAGAAATGTTTGTCCATATCTTATGTTTAAGTATCACGAGACCCACATTTGTTTACCCTAGTGGCAACTAGCAGCAATGAAATAAAATGATAACGTGTCGTAGAAAGGCAGTAACACCACTTAAACAAAATAATCTCTTCTTGAAAACGGGATAAAGTCAAACTTCCAAAGGTCTCTTGGTCTGCTTAAGCCCATTCATCCTCCTTTACTTGATTAATATGAGTTGGTGATTAAATTAATCCGAAATCATAAATAGGAAATTTATTGTAACTGGAAACTAGGAGAGTCATTTAGGAAAAGTCCGAGAATTTTTTATTCCTTTATTTTTGGCTCATATAGTGCAGATGGAAAATACCTTCGCTATCTTAGGGAATGTGAGATTAAGGCCAAGTTTCTATCCTAAAATGATAATAATTCTGATAGCTGTGTGTAATGATGGGAGCTGGAAATTTTCCGCGGAGAACAAACCATTCCTGCTCACACGGATGAATTCAGCTATTCAGAAAAAAAATTTTACGTCAAGAAAGAATGCTCCAGTGTTTCAATCTCAGAATTTAAATTTTACTGAAGGGTTTACAGTCGGACTCGATATATATGGAATCTGGCGTGAGAATTTTTCATGTAAATAATGATGCATTTGTTCACTTTTCAAGATGATCTGATGACCTGGTAATGCAAACAGAGCTTTGTTATTTTTTTTAATTCGTAACACATGGCAAATGTTGAGAAAATGGCCTCATAGAGACCGAGAGAAAGGGAGAAAGAGACTAATAAGTAAGACGGAAGCAAAGAGTTCAAAGCATCATGATTATGTCAACCATAATGAATAAAATAATGGAATCGAGAAAAATAGTAGAGAGTTTGCAGTGTTTTAAGGTGTTTATGAGAGATGTAGAAGTGTGAAGATAAGTTAAAAAAAAGTGAGATCGAGAGAAAGAGAGAGAGAGAGAGAGAGAGAGAGAGAGAGAGAGAGAGAGAGAGAGAGAGAGAGAGAGAGGGAGATCAGATGTATTAATAGTTTAAGAGAGGAGAAAAAAGTGGAAAGAGGGATTGAAGAGAGAAAAAGACGGGAAAAGAGGAAGAGACTGAAGTAGAGAAAAAGAGATCGATAGATAGATAGAGATAGATAGATTGATAGATAGATAGAGATAGAGAGAGAGAAAGAGAGAGAGAGAGAGAGAGAGAGAGAGAGAGAGAGAGAGGGAGAGATTAAGAAAGAATCTGCGCGAGAGATTGGAAAGGGTAATTCGAAGAATGTGGGAAAGCAGACTGGAATGGGGAGAACAAAATGATGTGCAGAATCTACAGTTTGTAATAATAATAATAATAATAATAATAATAATAATAATAATAATAATAATAATAATAATAATAATAATAATAATAATAATAATAATAATAATAATAATAATAATAATAATAATAATAATAAT
>JAWDGP010000708.1:332500-376557 GCA_033675545.1 Elysia crispata
CTGTTAGCATGTGGCTCAACAGTCAGCAGTTTTCCTCTCGGTTGATGCTTCATTTAGTCTCGCCTCGACCGTGCGTGAATCGGTACTCACTCACAGATTCTAGCTCTAGACCCTGTGGTTTTGCCGGACTCGCTCTAAATCTAGTTTTATTGGTGGTTCCGTTGCGGCTAGCCGCAGACAGCACCAGGTACACGAGTTGGATCTGCATGTGGTATTCAGAGGGAAATAGGTGGCAAAGATACAAAGTGTACAGAATGGAAGGTTGGGAGTGGTGGCGTAGAGAGGTGGAGGTCATACAGAGAGGGTGCCTAGGGGTGGGCGTTAGAAAGTTCGAATACCAGATGGAGAAAGAACATCAAAAAACTTGGTTTTCTGTTTACATTTCTTTCAGTCAAAATGATATCAAATTTTTTATTGTTTCTTTGAACAGTAGCTGTCTGTTTGAACGTCGATATGACTATTTTTCTGTCAATCAGTTTTAATTTAGGCCACTTTCTGTTCCACCTCTCTCTCTTTCTCTCTCTCTCTCTCTCTCTCTCTCTCTCTCTCTCTCTCTCTCTCTCTCTCTCTCTCTTTATCTCTCTCTCTTTTCCTTGCTATTTCCCTGTCCCTTTCTGTGTCTCCTCTCTCTTTCTCTCTCTCTCTTCTCTCTCTCTCTCCCTCTCTCTCTCTCTCTCTTTCTCTCTCTTTCTCTTCCTATTTCACTGTCTCTTTCTCTTTCCTTTCCTCTTTTTCTGTCTTTCTATCTCCATCATTCTCCTTCGATCTCTATACTCCGTCTCTTCAATTTTTCTTTCTGTCTCTCATCTTTTCTTCCTTAAGAAATGCTTATCTGTACTGACAGAACGACATGGAAGATTCGACTTTTCTTTCACTGGTCTTTATCAATAATCAACCAAGTATAGAGAGGATTTATTGCTTATGCGACAAGAGGAATTAAAAATCAGTTTTAATGTGAATATTAGTAGGGTTTGATTGAAACAAAAAGAAGAATTGGCAAAGTACACAGACAGAAAAAAATCGAAGGCACAAAATCATTTTGTGTGGTATGTTATTCTTTGTAATTCATTGTGTGAGTCGAATCAAGCTTCATACTTTTCCATTAATATTCTTTGATATGGCATATAGGACTT
This sequence comes from Elysia crispata, assembly GCA_033675545.1. Lineage (NCBI taxonomy): Eukaryota > Metazoa > Mollusca > Gastropoda > Plakobranchidae > Elysia > Elysia crispata. The sequence continues at coordinate 333,634 of JAWDGP010000708.1, forward strand.
TGTTTTATATCTTTCGAGCACTTATTACTTGCAAGAATGAGGAGGCGATTCATTAGTAACTGTTCTAAAATATCTCATGGATTTTAATATTACAGTCTGATGTTATTTACCGAAAGTTGCTAAGTCAATGGACAAAAGAGGCATAACACAATCACTTATCATTAGAACTGCGAAAAGCAGAAAACATAGATTAGTTGAGCCTTCTCCGGGAGTTTTAAGAAACTTTAACAAAACACAGGTTAGAGCGTGACTTAGATTTTAGCCTACATCAAGCGATAGTTGGAGTCTCAACTCAGGAATCGCGAATGTCAAAAAACACAGGTTAGGGCGTGACTTAGATTTTAGCCTACATCAAGCGATAGTTGGAGCCTCAACTCAGGAATCGAGAATGTCTAAAAACACAGGTTAGGGAGTGACTTAGATTTTAGCCTACATCAAGCGATAGTTGGAGTCCCAACTCAGGAATCGAGAATGTCTAAAAACACAGGTTAGGGCGTGACCTAGATTTTAGCCTACATCAAGCGATAGTTGGAGTCCCAACTCAGGAATCGAGAATGTCTAAAAACACAGGTAAGGGCGTAACTTAGATTTTAGCCTACATCAAGCGATAGTTGGAGTCCCAACTCAGGAATCGAGAATGTCTAAAAACACAGGTTCTAGTACCAATTCTCAAACATGTGCAAATTCAAGTAAGGAAAAAAACAAGAAAATAAAAAAAAATAATGAATAAAATTTCAAGCCGCATTCTGGAAAAAGACATTTTTTTTTTTTACAATATCGTATTATTGACCTCTTGTCAAAGCTAGTTTCTCGACAAAGCTGATTATTAAATCCCTTGTAAGGTATTGCTCGTCATTGGGCTGACTTCATGTTTATATTTATACAATCTTGCTTACACATATCCTGGTTAGACACTGATCATAACATGAATATTCTCAGCATCTTGGTGGTTTTTTTCTCTTCATCTCAGATTTTTTTTTATTTTCAAAATATTAGGAATATTGACCTTTATTTTCTTCACAAGCATACTTGATAATCCAGTAACTTATGTTTGATTTTGAATAAATTTATCTAATGCGGACAAAAGTCATCGAGATGAAATTTATGAAAAGACAATTGCCTTGAGATTTCTGTCGAATGTCAACAACCAATAATCCGACTAGATGAAGACAGACCATGAGAAACATCAAAAATGCACTTCAGAATTGCCTCATGACGTTCGTTCAAGAAGATCTGGGTCATTGCCCAGTTCGACAAGATATGCGGAAAGTACGTGTGCTCTGCATGCAACAAACTTACAAAAAAGAATAACGTGGACAAGAATGGTATTCGCTTATATCACTGTTTATTTTCACTTTAAGTTTGTGATCATCATAAAAGCACTACAATGAGTTTTTGGCAGGGATATAAGGGGACCGAAAAGGTCTTTGCCGATTATTTAGAAAGTGGTTATTTTTTCCAACTTTTTCGTAGTTTTATTTGCGTTGGCTGCTAGTATCTGCGATAATAATGGTTCTGGATGCGCCTCTCAGCCTCGGCTATTTGTCTTGAAAGCCAACTTCTTTTCTCAGGGTACAATTCCAAACTGGCCTGCTGATGAACAATAGGGGACAGATAGAAACAAGCATGAACAAACGGAGGGAAAGGCTGCGGTGATAAGAGAGAGAGAGAGAGAGAGAGAGAGAGAGAGAGAGAGAGAGAGAGAGAGAGAGAGGGGAAAGAGAGAGAGAGGGAGAGAGAGAAAGAGAGAGAGGGACAGATAGAGAGAGAGGGAGAGAGAGATAGAGAGAGAGAGGGAGAGAGAGATAGAGAGAGAGAGAGAGAGAGAGAGAGAGAGAGAGAGAGAGAGAGAGAGAGAGAGAGAGAGAGAGAGAGAGGGAGAGAGAGAGAGAGAGAGAGAGAGAGAGAGAGAGAGAGAGAGAGAGAGAGGGAGAGAGAGAGAGAGAGAGAGAGAGAGAGAGAGATAGAGAGAGAGAGAGAGAGAGAGAGAGAGAGAGAGAGAGAGAGAGAGAGAGAGAGAGAGAGAGAGAGAGAGAGAGAGAGAGAGAGAGAGAGAGAGAGAGAGAGAGAGAGAGAGAGAGAGCCATACATCTTTATTACGGGACAAAAAAGATCTAACAAAAATCTATTATCAATTCAACATATAAACGTTTCACTTTGTAAGCTTCGTCTGTATTATTACAAAATCGTGCTTTCTGTTCAACATTCAACCTAAGCAGAACTAACACACATTTTATGATTTCCTTTCTTGCCACAAATATCACACCAATGTACATTCTTGCAGACGTAAAACTAACTCTCTCTCTCTCTCTCTCTCTCTCTCTCTCTCTCTCTCTCTCTCTCTCTCTCTCTCTCTCTCTCTCTCTCTCTCTCTCTCTCTATCTCTATCTCTCTCTCTCTCTCTCTCTCTCTCTCTCTCTCTCTCTCTCTCTCTCTCTCTCTCTCTCTCTCTCTCTCTCTCTCTCTCTCTCTCTCTCTCTCTCTCTATCACGCCAATGTACATTCTTGCAGACGTAAAACTAACCCTCTCTCTCTCTCTCTCTCTCTCTCTCTCTCTCTCTCTCTCTCTCTCTCTCTCTTTCTCTCTCTTTTTGCGTAATTTTCACGCTAAGCAGAACTGGTTTCTCATATTTACCTACATTCTCAGACCAAGAGACGTGCCACCTACACAGCCTAACAGGAACCGTCACCAAGGTCCCTCAACGAGGTTTTATCCAGGACCGATCCTATCACCTACTCCCCGCGCTCCGTCACTTGAGGAACCCATGAACATCGCAGACAACGAATTTACCTCTCACAGCCAGCCACAGGACCATAAGGTCAGGCCTACACCACAACTGAATCAGGCCAAAAACAAACCTACTCGTAACAGAAGATTTATTAAGCACGACAAATACAAACAACTACGAGAACGATCTAAAACTAACACACACACAGTCATCAACCTGTCCTCTCAGCCGACAACTATAACGCATACACAACTTCTATCAAAAACCCTCAACTTCTGTTCCACACCCAGCGCAATCAAACTTATAGGACTTAGTGAGGACTTATACAGATTTTCTCGTCGTCTCCATCTCGCTGAATTTTTCTAAGACGAAGGCGATGAGGAAGTAAACAACACTACAGGATGCACACTCATCCCCTCCTGCCCTTCTTAGCAAACCCTAGCTCTTTCACCCCTGATACTGGTAGAGATTTAGCCTTAGACACTTTCATTAAAGGGGTGTCTTCTGAAATTATGTCAGAAAGACAAAGAAATATTTTCTCTAATCTCCGCGACGAGGAGAAAGAAGCTCTCCGAGACCTTAGAGATAATGACAAAATTACCACCAAACCTGCTGACAAAGGTGGGCTGTCGTGGTTATGGACACCACCGATTATATTGGAAAGTGCACTAGGCAACTCGACAATACAACTTATTATAGAACACTTCCCTCTGACTCTACCAATTGCTTCAATAAAAAACATTCAAGAAGCAATAGATAAAGGAATAGAGGATCAGGGAATTAGCTCGGAGACAGGTAAAGCTCTCCTCGTACCTCATCCCACTTCGGAAGGGTCTTCGGGAAGGTTTTATATCCTTCCCAAAGAAGGGAATCCAGGGAGGTCCATCATAGGTGGTAACGGGTGTCCCATAGAGATTATATCTCAATTTTTTTCTCCTGACCCTCCCCATGGCAGCTTTCAGCAGGCCCAAAAACCTCAGTGATTCATTAGTTCATTCATCCACGTCAAGACGAGACACAGTAGGCAGCAGACCATGCAACATCCCCAGATGCATGACATGTACACTCATCACATCATTGACTTCACCTCCAAAAGCACCCGCAAAACATTCAACATTCTACATAACCTCTCAGACCACTCACAAAACGACATCTCTCTCATTACATGTAGCCTATGCAGCGATTAGTATGTACAACTAACATTACAAACACTCTGCAAACGGTTTAACACACACAGATTCAACATTAACAATTATAGAGGAGACGCTGTTGCCAAACATTTTATCATTTTAACCCCCCCCCCCCCCCCCCGGGCACGACAACAACCACGCAAAAACCACACCAACAAACCAGTTACTCACAGCAGACATGATGGGCTTACTAAATAAGGAAACATTATGGATTCACACATTACAGACACCAGAACCATATGTTATCAACGTCAACGACCAAGTAACCTTTCCAATCAAACAAATCCATAAACACCCCTAATTTCCTAGAACACTATAAAAGCTAGATAGTAGTAGTAGTAGTAGTAGTAGTAGTAGTAGTAGTAGTAGTAGTAGTAGTAGTAGTAGTAGTAGTAGTAGTAGTAGTAGTAGTAGTAGTAGTAGTAGTAGTAGTAGTAGTAGCAGCAGCAGCAGCAGCAGCAGCAGCAGCAGCAGTAGTAGTAGTCGTAAAAGTAATAAAAGAATAAAACATCAAATTCTGAACTACATAGGATCAGCTTGTACGAATGCCTGAAGTAATAAGAGGCAGTTCCAAATCGCTAGTTCCATGAAGTTCAAGAAAAAGAGAAAGAAAAAGATAGATAGATAGATAGAGAGAGAGAGAGAGAGAGAGAGAGAGAGAGAGAGAGAGAGAGAGAGAGAGAGAGAGAGAGAGTTTTTGACGTCTGCAAGAATGTACATTGCTGTGAAATTTGTGACAAGAAAGTAAATCATAAAATGTGTACTGGTTATTTATGGGTCGAATGTTGAACGAAAGCACGATTTATAATAATACTAACGAAGATTACAAAGTGAAACTTTTATATATTAAATTGATAAAAGTTTTGCTGTTTCTTTTTTGTCCCGTAATTATAAAGTTGTGTGCCTATTTCCTTTTAGACCTTGTATTATACTATTTATAGACATACACGCGTGCTTTTGGATCTTTGATAATTACCAAGTTATCCTCCAAGTGTGGTGTTTTTGCTTTCCATATAAATATATATATATATATATATATATATATATATATATATATATAGAGAGAGAGAGAGAGAGAGAGAGGGAGAAACATATAGTGAGACAGGCAGAGGGAGTGAATGAGGCAGAGAGAGAGAAAGAGACACAGAGAGAGAGAGAGAGAGAGAGAGTGGGAGAAGCATACAGTGAGACAGACAGACAGAGAGAATGAATGAGGCAGAGAGAAAGACAGAGAAGGTGAGAGGTTTTAAAAGCAAGAGGACAGACAAAGAGCTTGAGAGAAGGTGAGAGGTTTTAAAAGCAAGAGGATAGACAAAGAGCTTGAGACATATGAAAAAATAAAAAAGGCAAGAAAAGAAGTCTGTTATTTTTTGAAAATATTTTTCTTTTATATAAATTAAGAAGAAATTATTGCGCTTCAAAGTGACGTGTGTAGTATAGAAACTTAAAACAAAATATTCCGCTACATTCTGAAGAAATAACTAACATTTAAACTATATATAATTATACCTCAGAATACGATACTAAAAGCATCACCAGCAGGCAAAGCATGACGATAACACACACCAACTTCATCTTTATGGGTTTTCTTTCGTAGTCTGTAACAATATGGAAATCAAAGGATTAAGACCAACATTTTAGAGATCATGAACAGCGAACTCAACAAATATCCCATCCCCTTTTCTCCAGCACCTTTCTCTTTCATAACACACATTTGAGTACTACGTATATCTCTGTAACTCTATAATTACCCTGAAGTGCCTAAAAAGACTTTAAACGCTTCTCAAAAGAATGTTAACAACAGTATGGGTATTCTCAACTCATAGTCACGGCACAATACATAACAGGTTTTCCTTAAAAACATTTAAGTCACAAGCTTTCAGTCCTTGGGTATTGTATCAAGTTACTTAAAACTAAACAAAGTCTTACCGATTTCAAGTCAACTAGAAGAGGACGTCGGTGTATGTTTCTGCGTAGCTTAGACTTGGATTTGTTGGCAGAGATTGGTTTGATGGACGAAGAAATGGTGGACAGCTTTATACCATGTTGAGCGAGGTGTTCACTTTGTGGAGCGGCTAAACAGTACCTAAGCATTTCCATTTTGTCCTTTGTTTTTCCGAATTTGGGTGTCATATGCAGACAGACAGGCGCTGAAATTCATTTCTCATCTAAACATTGATTACAAAATAGAAGTTACATTGACAATTCACACCGCGTAGCTACATGTGTGTTTACCTCTGGTGTGAGGCCTATCAGACTGAAACAAAATACACGACAAGATTGTCTCACTGGGTGTGGAGAAACTCCTTCATCCTGAGAAATCTCCCAATGGAAGTTAACAAAAAAAAAAAAAGAAAAAAAACAAGAACTATTTATGAAAGATAATGATCCACAATAATATAGTCTCAAATACAACTTCCTCCTTATTGCTGCTGTGGCAAAAATGAAATTCTCAACGCCTGCGGGATAGAAGTTATTAGTATAACTTTTTCGAAATAAAAATACTGCAATACAAAGCTTTGCAATCCACAGATGCATTGCGCACTTCACACTCAAACAATAGAGAAGCGGGGTGTCATTGTCATTGCTTCATTTCATGCGCCAGTATGGAGTAATAAAAATACAGAGAAAGAGTTAGCAAGTAATTGTTGGGGTTGAAATAGTTGATATCACCAAAGGCAAAAATCACAGTCAAACTAATGTGCGTATGTTTGTTTTCCAGTTTAGCTTTAAAGCATTATTATTCCTAAATTCGATTCACTTCATTAAGGTTCTTCGAATGTGATAAGAACCAACCATTGACTTTAAATGGACGCTTTCCTCACTGACAGAGCCGTGTGATATTAAACACTGTTTCCAAAAGTGAAACTGTTCTATTCAGGACACATCAAATGAGAATAAACCTAACCTAATCCTACACTTTTATGTAGACTATGTAAAGAAATATAAACTTGAAGCAATTTCCCTTCCAATTCTGGAGCTTCGCCGGTGACTTTTCGGGCATATTCTTAGAAGTGACAAGAAAATTCCCCGCAAATAAACGATTGACAGTTACTTCGTCCAATAAGAGGATAAATTTAGAGAAGAACCTTCCTGTCATTCTTACGAAAGATCTCACGCGTTCAAAATCCTATACTCTCACCCTGAGAAGTCAGAAAGATCTGGTTACACTAGGATACTAGTGGAGAATGTTACAGGGAAGAAAGAGAGAAGCAACCAAAAAGCTGCTGTCGCTGTTTTGTAAAGCCTTTTGGTGATTCATCTGATATATATATATATATATATATATATATATATATATATATATATATATATATATCTAGATACATAGATACATACATAGCTAGATGGATAATGAAAGAGATACACAGATATTATGCCAAGAACTCTAACATTTTGTTTCAACAAGTCTATGAATAAATGGTATCCATATCAACGTTTTTATAATAATTGAATTTACATTATGAAACGTTTTTTACAAGCCTTAGTTGCATAATCTCTTTTTACATGATTGAGTTTAGAGATAGAAAGAGAAAGAGACAGAGAGGCAGAGAGAGAGAGAGAGAGAGAGAGAGAGAGAGAGAGAGAGAGAGAGAGAGAGAGAGAGAGAGAGAGAGAGAGAGAGAGAGAGAGAGAGAGAGAGAGAGAGAGAGAGAGAGAGAGAGAAATTGAGGCCGACATACTCACCATTTCACAGCAAAATGAAAAGACACTTCCAAGCACAAAGATAAAAATGAGAATACGGTGTTAGAGTTTTGCGATAACGCTTTTAGGACGTCAAGAATAGTAAACTGTAGGAATTTCTAAAGCCAAAAAGAAAAGAAAAAACGGCTAGACATTTTTCAATATTTTTGTAGGTTAAGTGCACCACAGTACTTTTTGCAGTGAGTGTCCATATACTTTCAAGAAAGGAAATCAACTAATTTTGTACTTTCCAAATCTGTTTTTAGATCATTTTAAATGATTATTGGAAAGCTGTGAATTTTCACGTTAACTGCATAAAGGTACACTGCCTTGTGGGAATTCTCAGTCGCGCATTTATTGAAACCTACGTGATTATGAATGTTGAAAAAAAATCTGCAAATAGATTTGGATTTTACAAAGTTAGTTAACTATTCTTATTGCACTTTATCATTTTTTTTGGTCCCTTGAACTAAATCAACAAGGTTGTAACCGATTGGAGAGTACTAGAACATTTTGTGGTTTGCAAAAACTATCATAAACGCCGCTACCAAGAAACCATACTGATCCTGTGGTGGGAAATCGTGCTACTTATTGAATCAAGATAAAGGTAAAATCACTAGGACTCCCGAGCCTCTATTTTTCTGGCTTCTGAATACTGGAGACCATCTCTGGCCTCTAGCTGTGTGAGATTTTTTTTTGTAAATGTATTTGCTTCTCCTTATTATTCTTTTACATTGTCGAGTTCAGAACAGCGTGAGTAAGAGGTTTACAACTTTAATTGGCGGCTATTAAATGCTTGAAACTAGAACTTCTCAACGACATTTAACAATAGGCACTGATAATAAATATTCTTCAGTTGAGAAGGTAAACATGTTTAATATGAATATGATAGGAAAAACAGAGAAAGCATCAATGATAGTCTGGTACCACTCTGCAGCTTTGATGAGGTCTGGTTTTAAGAGTAAAGAGCAGTGTTGTGCTTATTTAAAGTTAACAGTAAACAAAGGCGATGCTTCAACAGATTTTAAAACGGCAGAGGACCAGAGAAGTCGCGGAGAGTGGCGTGAAAAAAATATTGAAATAAAGAATTACAACTGAAAAACTGAGGATTTTATCGTACCCCCCTTGAAATTTTACACTTTCATCTCGGATTTCGAGAGCAACATAAGACGTTATTACTATGCACAAATTTTGGAGGAAAAACAAAAAGACCATTTTTAGTTTTTAATTATTTGTTTTTTCTTTTCCTTACTAACGCCTCACAAGCATGACACCAGATTTTTTTCAATGTCAAATTAAAGAGCTGTCTACCATGTGTCCAACAAGATCCTTGCTGCAACGGTTCAACCAAGACAGTTTGAGTCAGCTGTTGCAGGACGCGCATAACATCACACCCTACGAACCATTCACTCTTATGTAGGTGTTGAGCGAAAAAACCAGAAAGACCAAACTTTGTTTATTTCTTTTTTAATATCGTCTCACAAGTGTTGCACCAGCTTTTTTTTTATTGTCAAAATAAACAGCTGTCCACCATGTGTCCCTACGGACCATTCTTATGTAGGTGTTGAGCGAAAAAAACCAGAAAGACCAAACTTTGTTTAATTTTTTTTTAATATCGTCTCACAAGTATTGTTCCAGTTGGGTTTTTTTTTCAATGTCAAATTAAAGAGCTGTCCACCAAATGCCCAGCAAGGTCCTGATGTGTACACTCGCAGGACGCACATAACATCACACCCTAAGGACCATACAGTGTCCTGTAGGTGTGGAGCGTGTCCAGGAACTCCATCTCGGCATTGTCCGCGGCCACAATGCCCTTGTCAACGTCCCCAGAGAACTCATTCGACTTGTCCAGAGGCAAATCCCTCCTCCTGCCCGTTCTGAATATGTGGACTGGAAATTAGTAGTGGAAGATGGCCGCCTGGAGAGGGGGCCAGTTATTTAAAATAAGATTACAACGTGTATAACTATAGTAAATCTTATGCATATTTTTAAATATTTTTTATTTCAAATATGCATTTAGATGAACGCATTTGTTTTTTATATTTAAAGTAAATTTGAGATTTTATAAACTGAAATTTGTTAAAGCTTTGCTTTAAACTTATTTCTTTTAAATCTCTGATTTCATCTCCAGTTTTACGAATCTCAGATTTTTAGCCCTCCAGGTCAATAAAGGAAATCGGCAAACTCTGTACTTTTCTAATCAGTTTTAAATCCTTTTAAATGCTTATTAGAAAGGCGTGAATTTTGCATTAAGAGTAAAAAAAAATGCAGTGCCTTGCGGAAATTCTACTAGCGCAGTTATTTAAACCTACATAAAACATTTAAAAAATCTATAAATAGATTTAGATTTTACAAAATTAGTTAACTATTCTTATTATGACTGTAGTTCTGTTATTTCTATTGCTTCATGGTTTGATGGTAATAAGAGTGAAATAATCCAATATTAATTATGTCTCTTGTCTAAAAAGCATGCGGAGAGACGGGTTTTTAACATATTTAGTTAGAGAGCTATAAAACTCTCAAGAAAACATGGTATTGTCAGTATAGAGCAGTACTTGCGGCATATTCTCTATTAATCAACTTAAACTTTAAAAAATGAGACACTGTTTTTCTTGAAAAAATGTTTTGTTTTGTTTTATTTTTTGAGTGGCACTTTAAAAACTAGCAAAATACCCGTTCTACGAACGATGGAAAAGAATAATTATGAACACATCAACATGTTTCAATCTACCAGGTTTACTGCAGGACTTCTATGTAGACAACATTGTCTTTGCATAGTTGGTCATTGGTTTTGGTTACATGTATCCTTATCGCATGCTTAGACCCTACCCTGCTCTTGGCGACATACAAAGAAAGACGGATGTTGTAGTGAAATCTCTATTTTCTGCAATGTTTGCCCCTGTGCTTTACTTGAAGTCATGGCAAAGGCTGGTCCAAGGGGGAACTGTTTGCGTTTCATGTGTAAAGGGAAGACATTGATTCTAGAGATGAATATTCTCTTCCCTGCATGTGGTCCACATGCGATGACAGCATCAATGACATGTTGATGTAGGGGCTGGATGATGTACCTGGTCCCACTGCAGTAACCGTTTGTGAGGTCCAGGTTCCGTAGCAGCATGACAATGTTATTTTTTTTCAAGGTCAGATTGTGAAATGGCATACGGAAGGGGCAGAGTGAATTGATGAACTCAAGGGGATACTGGTGCTCATTCTCTTCGACAGAATTGATGCTTTGGTATATTTTTCTTCTCCCGAAAAAAAAACCCCGTATAATTAAGTCATTTATTCTATCTACTTCTGCGTTGGTTGGACATATGATGCAGAGAGACGCAAGCCGTCCAGGATCTGAACCAAAGCTTGAATTGTTGAAGACAAAATTAAGTAAGTCCTGTTCATTTCTGACTGTAATTTCTTCTGGGAGTGGCATTGCAAAATTTCTGACCTCTTTGCACGCATTTCGTTATCCATTTGCTACACTTAGAAGATAGTTTGAGAATGCAGTAGATTCGCCAGTAAGTACGACACTCGTGTTTCTTGTGAAGCTAAATAATCTGACATGGTCCCACAGATATGATGACTCGAGAGTTGCATTGACTATTTGCGGTCTTGAGCCATGGCGGACAACAGGGAGAATTTGGCGCCAGTCGCCCGCCATCAACACAGTCGTTCCTCCAAATAGAGAGTTGCTGCTACGTATGTCTTGAAGTGTTATGTCGATGGCCTCAAAATATTTTCATGACACTTAATCAATGACCAAAAGATCTAATTGCCGAAGTAATGAGCTGGTAGTATCTCCAAGACTTATGCTGCACATTGACTGCTCATATACACAGATAGGTAATTTTCTTCTGCTATGCAATGTCCTGCTATTGGAAAGACGAGTGACGAGTAGCTGTAATGCCGGATAAAGCTGTAGCTAAGGCAATTTTTTCACAGGATCGGACAGCTGCTAAAATAGGATTGATAGTGTGGGGTCCCACCATTTGCACCAAGAGCAAAGATTTTCCCATGTTTCTGTAATACAGACTCAAGTACACTTCTTTCTGTTGATCATTCAGCTGTGGGTATTCCTGATTGACCTTTTCTTTTAGATTTTCTGAGCCGAAGTTCAATTCCTCGCTGACAATCCTTGGTTGTCCCCCTTGACACTCATCATAGTTTGCAGGTGGAATTTAAAAGTCTTTTTTCAAATCCAAACCATCACTATCCAGAATGTGCTGGATTTCCACCAAAACCTGGTTTTCTATATGCGGATTCAGATCTGTGAATTTGTCCCTTACCATAAATCTCGGCGTTCCAGTTTATGCTTGTGCCAGCATCCGAGAAGATCAGCTGGACGGCAATAGATGAGGACAGTTGTAAAGGCTAGTCCTAAATGTGGACCGAATCTGATAGCCGATGCCTCTTGCATTGCTGCATCCTTCTCTGTATCATCATCAAGCAGTCCAAGTCTATTGCAAGCGTCTTGAAAGGATGTACAAATGGTTCCTTTGCTTGTTTGAAGATCTTCAAAGCTAGTTGCATCTGGCTGGTGGTATAACAGAAGTCTTAAATAGTAGAGCCCTGCCTGGTAAGGACTGAGGGATATAGTTGGAATACTCCAGTTGCAATCAGTTCTACATTCATCTGAGTTCTGCTGATTTCTCAATCCTCGTTTTCTTCTCTGCCATTTGTTCTCTTTCTTATTACAAGTTAAAAATATGTGGAAAATCTGGATAGAGGATAGCTCTCGCTGTTGGATCTGAGCATTTTTCTTAAAGAAAGCAGCCAGCTTTGTGTCTGCGGGTCCTTGGGCTAAAAACTATGGAATCTCTTCAGGTTAAAACAGTATGGTTTGTTGATCTTGTAAATGGTACGGGAACTTTTCAACAAGTGGGTGTTTGCTGTGTTCAAATCCCTACAGTCTCCAAGAGGCCTCACTTGCTGAGATGTAGCGAGCATTGACGTATCTCGAAATTTCATCATTTTCGTTTTCTACTCGAATTTCCATATGATCACGATCTTGAGCTTGGTTACGTATTTTTAAAGGCACTTTTACCTTTAAATCGGTAGGCACAAATTGAGAAAAGGCTAACAGTCTAGATCTAGTTTCGCCACCGGATTTAGAAATCAAAACAAACGTTGTGTTTGTTTCGCATCAAAAGCAAATACAGATTTCTACGACTATTCAAAATGTCTACCTAGCTCAATGGTTTGTCTCGCATTCTTAATAAGGTTTATATAGGGTTTAAAATGCTGTTTTGTAAAAACGTCAAACAACTTTAGGACTTAGAAATATGCCCACGTACAATCGCGTAATTTTGAGTAGCTTTTCCATATTTTTTTCTTATTCTATCGGCGGCCCATAAAAATCTGATGACACATTACACATTTGAGGTTACAATCTTTATATTGTGATATATATTTTGCGCTTGAACCATCTTTTAACCCTGGTCTTACAGGGACGGAGGGACATAAATGAACTGGAAACATGGATTAAGTTCACTATTCCACAGACATTTTAAGTTGTTTGATTTGATTGGTTCTCAAGATTTTTGGGGTTGTTCAAATAAACTTATACCGTGCTTCTGAGCGCATTTAAGAATCTTATCATCATAAATATCGTTGTTGTTATTACAATTTTAATTATTAGTATAATTATTGTTTTTGTTGTTGTTGTTGTTGTTGTTGTCATTATATTATTATTATTATTATTATTATTATTATTATTATTATTATTATTATTATTATTATTATTATTATTATTATTATTATTATTATTATTATTATTATTATCATCATTATTATTATTATTATTATTATTATTATTATTATTATTATTATTATTATTATTATTATTATTATTATTATTATTATTATTATTATTATTATTATTATTATTATTTTTATATTTTTAATTTTATTGTTATAAGTATAATTATTATCATTACTATATGCTTTTTCTTCTACCGTTACTATTTTTGCAATGAAGAAACGATTACCTCCATAGCCAATGAAAGAATAAGACCCAAGGCCAAAAGACAAACACCTTTCATGATGAAAATTTTTTGTTGCCGAGATCTACGGGGGAAAAAAGTTTGAGATCATTTTCAAACATGTTACTTTCGTCAATTTTCATATTAAGAGAATGCGATGAGTAAACAACAATAAAAAGCTGTAAAGAATGTGGAGACTTTCTACCCACATCAATAATTTTAATTTCAAATACCGTTTGTGAAATTCAAGATTCCATATCCAAAACCGTGTCCAGCAATTAAACTTTTTTTATTCTATAGAAGCGATGGAAATTTTCTAATTAGATGTTTTACAGATTAGTACAATAAATGATTTTGTTCAGATTTTACAAATGTAATTACAGATACAAATTTTCCAAATATATTTTATTTTATAACTAAATATCTATACAAACAGTTAAAATATCTTACCTTCACAGACACGAAATTGAAAAGAATACGAGCAGACGTGAATTGTTTTGAAAGTGGATCAAAAGAAAAGCGATGGTCAGAATTATATATTGTTTCTGCAGGTTGGGGTGCCAAATCAAATCAAGAAATTTCACATCTATTTTTCTATACTATAATAAGTTCCACTTCAGTGACACTGCAAATTTACTTCTTATTTACGACCAAAATATAGCAGAAAATGTATCGGCTGCAGACCTATATGTTTTGAGAAAACTAATTACGTTCACTCCAGCTTTCCTGCCCAAAATTGCTAGATGGAAACCTTTCTTCAGGAAGTAACGCCTGGACGTTGATGTGACTTGCAGATCGATATGTTTGTAATAACTTACCTCTCTTTACTCATAACATTAACATAACATAAATGTTATTATTAACTACTATGCATAATAATCTTAGTATTCATGCTTTTCTAAAGCATACGCCGCATACAGGCATAATAAATCGCCGAAGAAATATTTCTTTTTTTTTAATTTTCACTTTTTACACTAAATGTATGAACTTTCAGTATAACAACACAGCAGCGCAACCAAAATACAAAATAGTTTATAATTTATTTTCACAAGGATACGCTAAGCTTTGTTTAACCCACAGTACTTAGACCCCGTTGCCGAGAGCAAGAGTGTGAATTCACCGATACTTCCTTCCAAATTATATGAATGCACTAGAGAACCAAGCTTATTTTACACCTTTGAATCGCTATAATTTACTGCGAGAAGTCGGTTATACTCAAAGCATAATTATAATATACTGGCGGGGGTCAAACTGACTCAGGTCGCTGTAATCTTCAATACACTTAGGACATTATGACTGTTGAATAGAACGTTCAGAATATAATTATTGTTCCGAGCTTTATCTAAGTGGTGCTCAACAACCGAGACATCATGGCACTTGCCATCTGTTGAAATAATTACTCTTCAGTTATAGAACAGCACAGCTTTGACAGGTTCGCTCTAACCCAAGACAGATATGCCCCGTCAGAGTTTAGCTTGGCTTCGACACTACAGGACCAAAAGAGGCCCAGAGAAGGCAACACAGAGAGAGAGAGAGAGAGAGAGAGAGAGAGAGAGAGAGAGAGAGAGAGAGAGAGTCACTTCTAGGATGACCTCTCACTAAAACACTTCACGATTTGATCGATTTATCCATAGAATATCAAGGATAACATGAGATAAGAGAATGTGTGAGTGAGAGAGTGTGTGTGTGTGTAAGGAGTATAGAAAAATCAACCACAAACCTAGATCTAGCTCGAGACCGACAAATAAGACGAAAGACGTTAAAACATTTCAACAGATGGAATGGATATCTACTTCCAAACCAATTATGGTCCAAATCCCGAATAGAGCAGTTTCATTATCGATCCCATTGGTTCTCTGCAATGCTCTTTTTTTCTTTCTTTCTTTCTTTCTTTTATTTTTCTCGAAGCAGCGGATTTCAGCGTCAACAAGGAGGCGAGATATCAATTATTATCATTATTATTATTACTATTATTATTATTATTATTATTATTATTATTATTATTATTATTATTATTATTATTATTATTATTATTATTATTATTATTATTATTATTATTATTATTATTATTATTGTTATTATTATTATTATTATCATTATTATTATTATTATTATTATTATGATTATTATTATTACTATTGGCGATAAAAACATAAAAGAAAGAATTACAGCTGAAAAGTTGAGGATTTATTCTTCCACCCATGAACTTTTACAATTACTTTTAAAGTCGGATTTAGAGTGAAACGCAAGACGTTACAGAATAATTTTATTAAAAAAAAAAAAAAGAAAAAAACTAGACGGACCAAACTTTGTTTATTTTTTTAATATCGTCTCACAAGTACGACACCACATTTTTTTTCAATGTCAAATTAAAGAGCTGTCGACCATGTGTCCAACAACGCCCTTGCTGCAACGGTTCAACCAAGACAGTTTGAGCCAGCTGTTTCAGGACGCGCATAACGCCACACCCTAGGAACCATACAGTTTCCTGTAGGTGTGGAGCGTGTCGAAGAACTCCGTCACGGCTTCGTCCGCGGCCTGAATGTTCTTGTTAACGTTGTCAGAGAACTGATCCCACTTGTCCCTGGCCCATCCTCTCTTGGCCACGTCTTGGTCGGCATCCCCGACGTCCCTAGCGTAGATCCTGTACGGGTTGTAGTATGGCCTTCTGAAGGGGAAGCTGATCGCCTGGGGACGGGGACAGTAGAGAGGTATCAAAATCACCTTAAAACTTACATTAAACTTTAAACACATTTTTAATAGTGTTGTTTTATACGTTTAGATGAACGCCTTTATATGTTTATAATAAATATTTGAGGTGTGGAAAAAAAAACAACTGAAATTTGTATTGATTTGCTTTAAATTTATTATTTTTTTTTCTCAGATTTCATCTTCAGAGTGAACGTTTTACGAATCTGAAATTTAGTTTTTTAGCCTTCTAGATCGTTAAACGATATCGACTTATATATTCTATACTTTCCTTATCTGTTTTAGATTCCTTTTAAATTCTAATTAGAAAGCTGTAAATTTTCGCAATGAGTTCATAACACTGCAGTACCTTGCGGCGCGGGAATTCTACCAGCGCGATTATTTAAACTTACTTAATAATAAAAATTTTAAAAATATGTAAATAGATTTGGATTTAGTAAAATCGGTTAACTATTCCTATTATGACTGTAGTTCTGTTATTTCCATTGCTTCATTGTTTGATGGTAATAAGGGTGAAATAATCCAATATTAATTATGTCTCTTGTCTATGAAGCATGCGGAGAGACCAATACTTCATCAACATTTGCTAAACAGATTATTTCCCTTGTGTTCCGAATTCTCTTCCCCCCCCCCCCCCTTTCCATTTAAAACCCCAAAAACAGGAACATTTAGTTGTTTTGATGACTTAATAAAAGTGCCAATAGACAAGCTTTTGCTTAGGGCATTCAATAGTATTATCTATGTCTTTGCTGTACTTCTTGCTCTTCTGTTTATTCATCGTCATTGTCAGAGTATTTGGAATGGTCGTGGTAAAATTAGGAAGCGCCTCTGAGCAAATTTTGTGTAGACTATTCGGCGCCATAGAAAATTTATTATGATAAATTATTATTATTATTATTATTATTATTATTATTATTATTATTACTATTATTATTATTATTATTATTATTATTATTATTATTATTATTATTATTATTATTATTATTATTATTATTATTATTATTATTATTAATGTTATTATTATCATACTAATAATACTACTACTACTACTACTACTACTACTACTACTACTACTACTACTACTATTACTACTACTACTACTACTACTACTACCACGTCCACCACCACCACCACCACCACAACAACAACTACTACTACTACTACTACTACTACTACTACTACTACTACTACTACTACTACTACTACTACTATACTACTACTACTACTACTACTACTACTACTACTACTACTACTACTACTACTACTACTACTACTACTACTACTACTACTACTACTACTACTACTACTACTACTACTACTACTACTACTACTACTACTACTATTATCATTATTATTTTTGCAAGGAAGAAAAAGTCACCTCCACTCTTAACAAGACTGTCAATGAAAGGATAAGACAGATCGCGAGGGCACAAACGCCTCTCATGATGAAGATACTATGTTGCCCAGACCTGCGAAAAACAAATGTTTCAGATCATTTTCAAACATTTTACTTTCTTCATTTTTTAAGTGTATAGATAACGATGTGTAAACAACAACAAAGAGCTAGAATCTGCAGCATTTATGATTACATCAACAACAAAAACTGTATTTAAAAAATCAAGATCAACATCTAAAACCGAGCACCACACATATAAGTGATGGATTTTTTTTTTCTAACTTGATGTTTTACAGATGAGTTAAATGAATCATTTTGTTAAAAAAAATTTATCAAAAATTACCGATACAAAATTTTCAAATTATTCTTCATTTTATTACTAAAACTTTAAACAGGCAGTTCAATACTTACCGTTACAGGCACGAAATTGCAGATGGGATTCGCTTTGAAAGCTGAGCAAAAGAGAAGCGATGGCCAGATTTATATAGTGTTTTGCCGATTGAGGTGTGAAATCAAATCAGCAAGTTTAACTTTTTTGTGTTTCCACAATAATAAGTTTCACTTCAGTGAGACTGCAAACTTGCTGTATGTCTGTGACCACAATGTAACAGAGAATCCGACGATTGTTTCGCGAAAATAATTATGTTCACTACATCTTTCATTCTATAGGGAAGTAACGCCTGGAAGCTTATGTGAGTTGCGGATTGATGTGGATATGGATAACTGCACCGTCTATAATCCAGAACATAAACATGACATAAGTGGAGTTAACTAACACTGCAGATACAATCATAATACGATCATAACACAATAATCATGTTTTTCTGCAAACATACGCCGCATACAGACATTATTATACAAGAAGAAAATATATATTTTTTTTTGCACTTTAGACACTAAAATGTAAGCACTTTAGGTATGGCTTCACAGAAGCGCAAACCAATTACAAAACACGCTAAGCTTTATTAACCCGGGATATATATGAGAGCGTCGCCGAAGACAAGAGTGGGATTTCTCTGCTGTTTCCAAAATTGTATGAGGACATTAGAGGACAAGATTAATTTTAAACCTTTCATTCGCTGTAATTTACCGCGAGTGGTCAGTTATACGCAAAGCATAATTATAAATACTTGTAACAGACAGATTCAGGTCGGTATGGTCTTCAATACACTTAGGTCCTTATCACAGTTGAGTAGAATATTTAAAACACAATTATTGTTTCGGTCTATATCTAAATGTTGTTTAAAAGAAAGATACGCCTTGGTCATTTCGCTTAAGAAAAAAATAACTCTTGAGGTATAAGACACCAAAGACTGGCGGGAACGGAGTGGCATTTACCAGAAACAAATGCAATCCGTTAGAGATAACATTAGCTTTAAAACAGAGAGGACCAGAGAGGCCAAGAGAAGACGAGAGAGGACCGGAGAGTACCAGAGAGAGAGAGAGAGAGAGAGAGAGAGAGAGAGAGAGAGAGAGAGAGAGAGTACTAGAAAGATTCAAAGAAGACCAGAGTGTACCAGAAAGATCCAGAGAGGACCAGAGAGGACCAGAGAGGACCAAAAAAGACCAGAAAGGCCCAAAGTAGACCAATTAGACCAGAGAAGACCAGAGAAGACCAGTGAAATCAGAGAGGACCAGAGAAGACCAGTGAGACCAGAGAAGACCAGTGAGACCAGAGAGGACCAGTGAGACCAGAGAAGACTAGTGAGAGCAGTAAGGACCAGAGAGGACCAGTGAAACCAGAGAAGACCAGTGAGAGCAGTAAAGACCAGAGAAGACCAGAGAAGACCAGTGAAACCAGAGAGGACCAGAGAAGACCAGTGAGACCAGAGAAGACCAGTGAGACCAGAGAGGACCAGTGAGACCAGAGAAGACTAGTGAGAGCAGTAAGGACCAGAGAGGACCAGTGAGACCAGAGAAGACCAGTGAGACCAGAGAAGACCAGTGAGACCAGAGAAGACCAGTGAGACCAGAGAGGACCAGAGAGGACCAAAAAAGACCAGAAAGGCCCAAAGTAGACCAATTAGACCAGAGAAGACCAGAGAAGACCAGTGAAACCAGAGAGGACCAGAGAAGACCAGTGAGACCAGAGAAGACCAGTGAGACCAGAGAGGACCAGTGAGACCAGAGAAGACTAGTGAGAGCAGTAAGGACCAGAGAGGACCAGTGAAACCAGAGAAGACCAGTGAGAGCAGTAAAGACCAGAGAAGACCAGAGAAGACCAGTGAAACCAGAGAGGACCAGAGAAGACCAGTGAGACCAGAGAAGACCAGTGAGACCAGAGAGGACCAGTGAGACCAGAGAAGACTGAGAGCAGTAAGGACCAGAGAGGACCAGAGAGGACCAGAGAGGACCAGAGAGGACCAGAGAGGACCAGAGAGGACCAGAGAGGACCAGAGAGGACCAGAGAGGACCAGAGAGGACCAAAAAAGACCAGAAAGGCCCAAAGTAGACCAGTTAGACCAGAGAGGACCAGTGAAACCAGAGAGGACCAGAGAAGACCAGTGAGAGCAGTAAGGACTAGAAAAGACCAGAGAGGACTTGAGAAGACTAGTGAGACCAGAGAGGACCAGTGAAACCAGAGAAGACCAGTGAGAGCAGTAAGGACCAGAAAAGACCAGAGAGGACCAGAGAAGACCAGTGAGAGCAGTAAGGACCAGAAAAGACCAGAGAGGACCAGAGAAGACCAGCGAGAGCAGTAAGGACCAGAAAAGACCAGAGAGGACCAGAGAAGACCAGTGAGACCAGAGAGTACTGGAGAGGACTAGTGAAATCAGAGAGGACCAGTGAAACCAGAGAGGACCAGTGAAACCAGAGAGGACCAGTGAAACCAGAGAGGACCAGAGAAGACCAGTGAGACCAGTGAGAACCAGTGAAAACAGAGAGGACCAGTGAAAACAGAGAGGACCAGTGAAACCAGAGAGGATCAGTGAAACCAGAGAGGACCAATGAAACCAGAGAGGACCAGTGAAACCAGAGAGGACCAGAGAAGACCAGTGAGACCAGTGAGAACCAGTGAAACCAGAGAGGACTAGAGAGGACCAGTGAAACCAGAGAGGACCAGTGAAACTAGAGAGGACCAGTGAAACTAGAGAGGACCAGTGAAACCAGAGAGGACCAGTGAGACCAGTGAGAACCAGTGAAACCAGAGAGGACCAGTGAAACTAGAGAGGACCAGTGAAACTAGAGAGGACCAGTGAAACTAGAGAGGACCAGTGAAACCAGAGAGGACCAGTGAAACCAGAGAAGACCAGTGAGACCAGTGAGAACCAGTGAAACCAGAGAGGACCAGTGAAACCAGAGAGGACCAGTGAAACCAGAGAAGACCAGTGAGAGCAGTAAGGACCAGAGAAGACCAGAGAGGACCAGAGAAGACCAGTGAGACCAGAGAGGACTAGAGAGGACTAGTGAAATCAGAGAGGACCAGTGAAACCAGAGAGGACCAGTGAAACCAGAGAAGACCAGTGAAACCAGAGAGGACCAGTGAAACCAGAGAGGACCAGAGAAGACCAGTGAGACCAGTGAGAACCAGTGAAACCAGAGAGGACTAGAGAGGACCAGTGAAACCAGAGAGGACCAGTGAAACTAGAGAGGACCAGTGAAACCAGAGAGGACTAGTGAAACCAGAGAGGACCAGTGAGACCAGTGAGAACCAGTGAAACCAGAGAGGACTAGAGAGGACCAGTGAAACCAGAGAGGACCAGTGAAACTAGAGAGGACCAGTGAAACCAGAGAGGACCAGTGAAACCAGAGAAGACCAGTGAGACCAGTGAGAACCAGTGAAACCAGAGAGGACCAGTGAAACCAGAGAGGACCAGTGAAACCAGAGAAGACCAGTGAGAGCAGTAAGGACCAGAGAAGACCAGAGAGGACCAGAGAAGACCAGTGAGACCAGAGAGGACTAGAGAGGACCAGTGAAACCAGAGAGGACCAGTGAAACCAGAGAGGACCAGTGAAACCAGAGAGGACCAGTGAAAAAGAGAGGACCAGAGAAGACCAGTGAGACCAGTGAGAACCAGTGAAACCAGAGAGGACTAGAGAGGACCAGTGAAACCAGAGAGGACCAGTGAAACTAGAGAGGACCAGTGAAACCAGAGAGGACCAGTGAGAACCAGTGAAACCAGAGAGGACCAGTGAAACCAGAGAGGACCAGTGAGACCAGTGAGAACCAGTGAAACCAGAGAGGACCAGTGAAACCAGAGAGGACCAGTGAAACCAGAGAACACCAGTGAGACCAGTGAGAACCAGTGAAACCAGAGAGGACCAGTGAAACCAGAGAGGACCAGTGAAACCAGAGAAGACCAGTGAGAACCAGTGAAACCAGAGAGGACCAGAGAGGACCAGTGAGAGCAGTAAGGACCAGAGAAGATCAGAGAGTTTCAGAGAAGACCAGAGAGGATCAGAGAAGATCAGAGAGTTTCAGAGAAGACCAGAGAGGATCAGAGAAGATCAGAGAGTTTCAGAGAAGACCAGAGAGGATCAGAGAAGATCAGAGAGGACCACAAAAGACCATAGAGGATCAGAGGGGACCAGATAGGTCAAAAAAAATAAAGATCAGAGAAGCCCAAAAAGACCAGTGACACCAGAAAAAAACCAGAGAAGATCAGTGAGACCAGAGAGGACTAGAGAAGACCAGTGAGACCAGAGAGGACCAGAGAAGACCAGTGAGACCAGAGAGGACCAGAGAAGACCAGTGAGACCAGAGAGGACCAGAGAAGACCAGTGAGACCAGAGAGGACCAGAGAAGACCAGTGAGACCAGAGAGGACCAGAGAAGACCAGTGAGACCAGAGAGGACCAGAGAAGACCAGTGAGACCAGAGAGGACCAGAGAAGATCAGTGAGACCAGAGAGGACCAGAGAAGATCAGTGAGACCAGAGAGGACCAGAGAAGACCAGTGAGACCAGAGAGGACCAGAGAAGATCAGTGAGACCAGAGAGGACTAGAGAAGACCAGTGAGACCAGAGAGGACCATAGAAGACCAATGAGACCAGAGAGAAGCAGAGAAGACCAGAGAGGATTAGAGAAGACTAGAAAGGATCAAAGAGGTCTAGAGAGGACCAGAGAATACGAGAGAGGACCAGAGAGGACAAGAGAGAACGAGAAAGGACCAGAGAGGACCAGACAGGACCAAAGAAGACCAGTGAGACCAGAGAGGATCAGAGAAGACCAGCGCGAGCAGTGAGGACCACAAAAGACCAGAGAGGTACAGAGAAGACCAGAGAGAATTAGAAATCACCAAAGAGTACTAGAGAAGACCAGAGAGGATTAGAGAAAGCCAGAGAGGATTAAAGAAGACCAAAGAGGATAAGAGAAGACCAGAGAGGATCAGAGAAGACCAGAGGGGATTAGAGAAGCCCAGAGAGTATTAAGAAGACCAGAGAGGATTAGAGAAGACCGGAGAATTTCAGAAAAGAGCAGAGAGGATTAGAGAAGGACGGAGAGAGTTAGAGAAGAACAGAGAGGGCGAGAGAGGGCCAAAGAAGATGAGAGACGACCAGAGTGGACCAGAGAGGACCAGAGGCGACGAGAGAGGACCAGAGAAGATGATAGAGGCCCAGAGAAGACGAGAAAGGACCAGAGAAGACGAGAGAGGACCAGAAAAGACGGGAGAGGACCAGAGAAGATGATAGAGGCCCAGAGAAAACGAGAGAGGACCAGAGAAAACGAGAGAGGACCAGAAAAGACGGGAGAGGACCAGAAAAGACAGGAGAGTACCACAATGTCTTTTGTCATGTCGAGCATTACTTCTGAGTTCTGACCCAGGCGATGTCACGGTTTCATCCATAGGATATCAAGAACAACTCTTTTTTTGCTTTCACATTCATTACAAATTTTAATGAAAAGGAGGCACTGAAAAAAGAAAAGAATTAAAAGAAAGATAGCGTGAGAGAGAGATAGTGAGAAAAAGAGAGAGAGAGAGAGAGAGAGAGAGAGAGAGAGAGAGAGAGAGACAGAGAGAGAGAGAGAAAGGGGGGAGAGAGGGAGTGAAAGAGAGCGCAATTTTCACTTTCCAGTCTCATGCCAGCAATGATTTCCAATCCCAAAATGAGCGATTGCGGAATCGACCCCAATGCTTTGAGGCTATGCTTTTTTTTTTCTTTCTTTCTTTATTCTTTTTTTTTGTTTTAAAAATCGTAGTTAAGTGTTTAGTTAAAATGGTAACCTGCGATCTTAAGCTAGCGTGTTCTCCATTATTATTATTATTATTATTATTATTATTATTATTATTATTATTATTATTATTATTATTATTATTATTATTATTATTATTATTATTATTATTATTATTATTATTTTATCACTGTTATTGTTTACTGATCTGTTTATGATTTTAAAACATTTAACTTGCTTTCGCGCATCCAGAGATACCTTTACTTTGATAAAATTTGAACATAATTTTATACGTGGCGTCTGGTGGCAAAGATCGAGACATTGTTGCGATGTCAAAGCTCATAGACTCCCATAATAGCAAGATTGGCCATGTATCTTGTCGTACTTTCGAGTGTCAAACAAAACCGAGAAATGTTAATTACTACGTAGGATGTCTATCTCTGTGACCTGTAACGACATTGACACAAGCTGTAGAATTCATCAGAAAAGTTCGCGCCGAAAGATTATAGAAGTTCTCACTGTTTCGGGTGTAGTTACAGGACTATAGGAACATGGCGAAAAAAAAAACAACATAAGCTTGATTCATTTCTTTGATTTTTTTTTATTCAAATTAGTGTTGTTGTTGTTGTTGTTGTTGTTGTTGTTGTTGTTGTTGTTGTTGTTGTTGTTGTTGTTGTTGTTGTCGTCGTTGTTGTTGTTAATGTTGTTGTTTTTGTTGTTGTTATTATTATTATTATTATTATTATTATTATTATTATTATTATTATTATTATTATTATTATTATTATTATTATTATTATTATTAGCATTGTTTTTTTCCAATTCTTAAGCATATTTTACAAGATGTGTGCATAGAATAAGAGGGTATAATGTATGTGGTAAGATTTTAGTTGTCTCGAATTTTGTCTGTTTCGTGACCTTGCGTTTTTTCTGCAAATTCCTGCTGAAGAGGGCGCTGTAGAAACTTAACGATAACTATATGTTGTAAAATATTTGAAGCTGTAGAGACTAATTACTATATGAGAGTACAGCAAAATAAGTCACAAGTAAGGCTCTATAGAAGGCGTCGCATAGTTTTGCGCATTTAGCTTTATGGTCGTAAGGCGAGCTAAAAAAAAAAAAAAAACAGCTCAGCTTTTATAATTGCTGTGCGCAGATTGATGCACGAAATTAGTAGTATGAGGAGATATTCAGAAGTTGACAGCACCAGCTGATCTGGCTAGTGCCCTTACTTATCCATCGTTGATGTTGACCTCAAATCCTATGGCGTGTGGTCCCTCGAAAGTCTTTATGTTTTCATGAATCTATTGCTGGTCTTTGCCGCGGCTTGCTAACAAGTGAGGGATGTAAACAAATATCGAGGGAGGGAGACATATTCACTGGAGGTTACAATGAATTCTGAATTCTTCTTGTCAGGCCAGTATCTTCTATAAAGGCAGTTGTGTCCTGTAGATCTCTGAGACTGCCGTGGAGCTTTTTTGTGGGGTTATTGCCTCGTGACAGGTTTGGGACCTCAGATGGTCGTGATTGGGGCAGGTTTGAAGGATATGGTTTGCTGTCATGGCCGCACTTAAACAGGGACACTGATCGGATGCACCAATATCTAGCTTTGTGTGGAGGTGGGAGCTCAGTCTGCTGTGACCTGTTCGTAGTCTCAAAACAATGGCTTAGTGACCTTTGGAGCTGGTGGTATGAATCTGCTTTATTTGAAATGTGCATGCTTTGTTAGCCACAGTTTCTACTGAGCGGTTTTTATAGCGGTCTTTGCCTCTTAATTCGACTTTCGCTTTACAAACATGATCATATGGAAGGTAGTGGTAGTTGTTGGGAAAGCCAAGAATAGTTAGCGAATCTTGTGAAATCCCATTCTGTCGATAGATCCTCTGAAATGCTTATTATCATTAAGAAACAAAAAAAAATCGGCAGATTGTCAAGGGTAGCAGCTAACTCTGTACTTGCCAAATATTTAAAAACAAATTTTTTTTTTTGAATTATCACAGGAATTTAAATTTCCGAAAAATGTACATAAAAGTGTACTTCTTTTGGCGAAATTCATAAAATCCATTAAATATTATTTCACCTACATACCTTTTTTATATATATGGCAAACATCTATGAACAACTAACTATTCTTGCTCATGAAAAGCAGTTTAACTCTTGACCATTGTGATTTCTCTCTATATCGCCTAAGGAGGAGCTTTAGCAGGAATCATATACCTAGATAGATTGGAAAAATACAGATTTAATTGTTATCAGTTTTCCAACAGGCGCTCCAGTATTCTTTTTTACTCTACAGACCTGGCACGTGCAAACACGCACAATATCCAGTGAAGGTTTTGGGGAAAGTTCCAAAACACGAACGGCTTCAATTCATTTGACATTGTCAGACGATTATAAAAAGTAGAAAATAGTCGAAAACTGTCCCCACCCTCATCTTTTGATGAGTCTCCCAAAATAATGCGTATTCTGAAACTTCAATAACAGTATAAACAGAGCAGCTCTTATGTTTTAGACTATAAAAAATACAATCAGAAATAAAAGGGGTTAATAAAAATTCCCCTCCTCTCCCCTTCCCCAGAAAACAATGTTTTCGTCAGATTAACATTCGAGCAAAATCGGCCGGTCACCTTTTGGTAAATCTCATTTTGTCAGGCATTTACTTTCGTACGTGGAAAAAACGAGTTCATGAAGTTGTACAGCGCCTAACCAAGACTTGCATTCAGAAAAAAAAACAACATAATAATTAACATGAAAGTTTAAATTTTCACGTCTGTCATCAGTTATAATGTTCAGTTTGCAAAGTGTTATGTTAAACCGAAAATGTGTTAAAGCGATCGAGACAAAACGCTATTGTTAATAAAAAGAAAAATTATTGTAGACAGATTCATAAAAGAGTGTTAACTTTTGATGAATCTTTCAGAAATATTACTCGTCAGTCGACATAAGAGCTGTCTAGGGTATTCTTTAAAGAATCTGGGAAACGTTAAAAGAAATAGTCGATTCACAGTGCCAACTTTCCAAAATGTCGGAGAAAGCTCTTGCTTAATCTCTTTGAACTTTCTATAACAGGGGATTGTCTGAGGCAGGCTAGGTTCGCAAATACCGCCCGCAGGTCAGAGGCGACTTAGAGGTAATGGAAGATCAGAAATAAACAATTTTGAACAAATGATGAAGGAAAATATTTGATATGTGATAAGAAGATGCTGGGACAAAAAAAAAAGAAATTTGAAAACTACAAAAACAAGACGATAACAAACATAAAGCATTGAAGGGTGTCAAATCAATCATGTCATTACACTTCCAACACAAAGGACGTGCTATGGGACAAAGCAACAACATTTGTACTCACCCTAAAACCGTATTTCACACATTTCAGCATCGTCTTCTCCTCTTCGCTTGTCCACCCACACAGTCATTTGCCAATGTTTGTCCAAAAGAGCAGATTTGCTAATTTTTCGTTGTATCCTCTGGGTGTCTTTGCTTGCTCAATCCTCGTGTTTTCACAGTTTCCTTTCGCTCCATGAAAATCCAAATTGTTGTGTAAGATCAAGGGCTGGTCTCTGTTTGAAGGCTCTGAGTCACTCTCTTCTCATAAAACCTTATCTTTTTTGTTAATAATTTTTTTTAAGTTTCTTTTTAGACAATGTGTTATCGCCTCGCCCTCACAAAAATGTCTTTATTTTCCAATCTTTGCAGATATTTCGAATTGTGAACATCCTTAAGTGTAAATCAGGGTATATTTTTGTTACAAAGCGTCATGAAGTGATAAAGAATATGATAGCCTCTTTCGTGCTTCTAATTTTGCCCGTACTTTCAAATCAAACCCTAGAATTTTTAGTTCTAGATTTCTCTTTAGTTCGTTCAGCTTTCTTCTGATATAGAGGAGTTAACTCATCTGTTTTGTTTAATGTCTGTAGTCCTTGGTGGTTTACTTCCCTTTAAAGCTCACGCGCCGTTGTGGCAACTATAAGTTAATATAAAAAGAAAAAAAATATGTTTATTTGCGACAAATAAATTGATATATTTATCAACACCTTTGGACCAGCAGTAAACTTCAATTTAAGGAACCAGCAAACTGATGTCTGACAGCATTCTTCATTTAAAAATGTAGGATAATAACGCAAATAAACGTGAGACGATAACACGTATGGGAGGAGTGGTTTAGAAATGTGGGTCTATACCTGACATCTCATAATATTATTATTATACAAAGCCATACATCAAAGAACTAGTTTACTAAGCAGAGCTAGAGAGAGAGAGAGAGAGAGAGAGAGAGAGAGAGAGAGAGAGAGAGAGAGAGAGAGAGAGAGACAGACAGACAGACAGACAGACAGACAGACAGACAGACAGAGACAGAGACAGACAGACAGACAGACAGACAGACAGACAGACAGACAGACAGACAGACAGACAGAGACAGACAGACAGACAGACAGAGACAGAGAGAGAGACAGACAGACAGACAGATAGACAGACAGACAGACAGACAGACACAGACATGCCCAGAGATAACAACCCATCAACCTACTCGCCTACGCTCTTCAGTGCCTAACGTTAAACCGATGTCACACTCAGCGGGTATTAATTGCACGACACAGTAATTTCACCTACCTTCATGGGAGACTTTTGAGACACTTCGGAGACGAAAAACTTATTGAAAAGCCAAAGCACTGTAAGGTCAACATAGAAGATCCATGATCCACTCTAATTTATTGTAAAAGTCTGCATACAACAGTAAAAAAAAAAGAATATCAGCCTGACTAAACACTTTTTTTTTCACTCTCTAAAGTCTGAGATCTTTACTTATGTCACTAACCAACCAAGTCCGGGCGCTCACTTGAATACTTCATCTTGCAGTCTGCAGGACAAAACAAAATCATGGAAATAAGTCGTTGACGTTGCTACAAAGCTTTGATGTTTTATTTTTTTGATTGAAATTTATTTTCTGACTCAACAAATACGTTCAATGCTTTGCTCGATGACCTATTTGAAATACAACACTGAACTCCGTCGATTCATTTAAATTACTAATTCCGAGATACTTGGCAAATAGTTCGATACTTTATAACAATTTACCAGCGCTTGTCATTCTGAGCCTCGCATAAGTCTTTTTCTGAGCTTGCAGCTGTGTGTGTATGCGAGAAATGCACCTCTTAACATCAATTAACTTTCGACTCCACAAACAAACTATTATGTCCTTTGATTGATGGACTAATTAATAGGTTAACTGACTGTTTAATCTAGCTTTATTGCTTGGTAAAGTTGATGTTAGACTGGCTAGTTACATGAGAGGCCTTTGCTTGCCACGGATGAGTTAAAAAAATGAGATTCGTGACTCATTCATCAGCCATGTAGTTTCTCAACGCATTAAACTTTGTATAAATCAGGGCGAGCACTTCTTCGGGTTAGACCATTTCTGATTTTTACACGTGCTGTCGAGATATTGCCTACACGAGCTCTATTCTATCTCGTTGTTTCACACTTTCATCTATCAATCTGCATCTTGCTGAAACTTCTGTTGAAGTAACAAAGTTGAAGATGTAAAATTATTTAATGAATCTTAAAATCTTCCAGCGTAATAAAGACAGTGCTAATTCTATCTGGCAAGGATATACCATCTCTTTAGATGCCCCTTTAGATGAACATTTGTTGAGCACAAAAACACATATGCATGGTTATATCGTTAGTCATAACAGTCAGTACGTTACTTCAAAGCATAGCTTGTTACATAGACTTAGATTTCTGTTTTTGGCTTAATTAGATCTACTGTTGAAACAGTTAATCTTCAAGTTTGGACTGCCTGACCTAATCCTCACAACTATCTTATAAAACATAAAACCTAAGCTGCGATAAATCTTCAAATGCTTTTTTTTTTCTTTTTTTTTTTTTTTTTGTAATAAGAAATACATAGTTACGGAGTTCAACGCTGTAGCAATTAAAAAACATCACAACGATAATATCAAGACCTACCATCAAAACTCAGAGTGTTTTTGCAAAGTGTTGCATACCAGTGTTAACTGAATGCATCCCAAGTTTTAATTAATATACACTAAATACTTTAAGTCCTGCCATGCGTGGCTTTAATTGATGTATCTCCCACCCAGAGTAATCTGCCCGTGGTGTCATGTTGAGGCTTGCTATGCTTGAATAATATAGAGTTAACAAAACTTGTAGCTTTCTGTTAACTTTATTTCAACTGTTTTTCTATATTTTTGTCTTTTACTTTTCTTTCTTTCTGTAATCTTTCTTCTTCTTCTTCTTCTTCTTCTTCTTCTTCTTCTTCTTCTTCTTCTTCTTCTTCTTCTTCTTCTTCTTCTTCTTCTTCTTCTTCTTCTTCTTCTTCTTCTTCTTCTTCTTCTTCTTCTTCTTCTTCTTCTTCTTCTTCTTCTTCTTCTTCTTCTTCTTCTTCTTCTTCTTCTTCTTCTTCTTCTTCTTCTTCTTCTTCTTCTTCTTCTTCTTCTTCTTCTTCTTCTTCTTCTTCTTCTTCTTCTTCTTCTTCTTCTTCTTCTTCTTCTTCTTCTTCTTCTTCTTCTTCTTCTTCTTCTTCTTCTTCTTCTTCTTCTTCTTCTTCTTCTTCTTCTTCTTCTTCTTCTTCTTCTTCTTCTTCTTCTTCTTCTTCTTCTTCTTCTTCTTCTTCTTCTTCTTCTTCTTCTTCTTCTTCTTCTTCTTCTTCTTCTTCTTCTTCTTCTTCTTCTTCTTCCTTTCTCCACTTCGTTTTTCTTCTCCATTATCATTATTTATCTATTTCTCTCTCTCTCTCTCTCTCTCTCTCTCTCTCTCTCTCTCTCTCTCTCTCTCTCTCTCTCTCTCTTTCTCCCTCCCTCTCTTTCTCTTTTCTCTCTCTTTGTATCGCCATAAATATAGTATCAGCAAATGACTTCTCAACGTCAAAGAAAACATTATTTGAGCACCAAACGGAGTATAAAAGCACAGTTTTATCTAAGGCTTGGTAGATACGCGTGGCACATTCATCTTTGAATTTCTACGTTTAGCTTACTGCATTGTGTGAGTAACACACCTAGATCTAAATGCCTCGGTGTGCAGATAAATTATATATTTCTCTCTCAGCACATAAATGTATCAGTGGCACAGCACACCTGGGTGAGCCGGCGATGGAATGTTAGGCTACACTTTGAGATTCAATCACAAAACTGCGCGGTGGGTTTCAGAGCTGTGGGGTATACCATTCCAATCCGAATGATTTTTGATGAAAATGCTTAGGAGAGAAAAAAAATTACATACATGATTATGATTGACCAAGAAGCAAATCTCAATTATTCCAGCTATGATCCCAAGGCCGTATCCATTTTGTTAAATGAAAGATGGGTTGTTTGCACTTTATTTGAAGGTGCCATTTACCTGCTGTGCATTTTTAAACAACGTTTGTTTCTGTTTGTTTCTAAACTTGTCGCACAGATGTTGTTAGGTTTTCTTTTATTTGTAGTTTGTTATTGCTCTTGATTAGTATGCTTATCCTCCACGCATCTCTTGATAAATCTCCTCTTATTTTTGAATCCTCGTTTCAAAGATTTGAATATTTACTTTTTCTTATAGTGCACGCCTTTTCAAAAGTAAAAGTTGCATTTCCATTGTGTGGAAACGTTCTTTTCCTTTCTTATATCCACCTGGTACTCTAATGTATCGTTTGAACTCACTGTGTAGCCTATTCCCGCATTTAAATTAATAATGATCAATTTAAAAATTTCTAGATCTGACTTACCTAGTTGTGTGTGGCTATCCGACAGAACTCTAGCCTTGGCCCTCGACAAGAGCTACATGCGAAAGAATTGAGTGTTTCGAAAACAACTGCGTCTTTTGCTTGAATTGCCGGTGCTATAAGCAGCTGTAAGCCCATCCTTTTCTTCTTGAGGTAACGATAATAATAGATTAGGCCTAGACTTACATAGCGTAGCTGGTGCTCCTCTCGCAAGATAAGCCGGCTTCAATATTACTCACCCATGCTTGCGGGTTTTTTGTTTCCAAGCGATATAGAATAGGGCGTAAGGGTTAATTCCTTTTTCCATTCAGTTTTATTTCTTAGTTTTTTTAATCCTATCTTTTAATTCTCTTTCAGTTATAATCCGTTGTTGTTTTTCTTTTTTATTTGCTTTCTTTTGCGCTTAAAATAATCTAGCAGAAAATAAGTCAATATGCTTGCCCTGACATTATTTTGCTGGAAGGATAATCTTATCTCTATAGAAAGAAAATGCGTCACCATCTTTTTTCATGATCGTCATCATCATCATCATCATCATCATGTTATATATTATTATTATCATTATTATTATTATTATTATTATTATTATTATTATTATTATTATTATTATTATTATTATTATTATTATTATTATTACTATTATTGTTGTTGTTGTTGTTGTTTTTATTGTTGTGGTTATTATTATTATTATTGTTGTTGTTGTTGTTGTGTGTGTGTGTTGTTGTTGTTGTTGTTGTTATTATTATTATTATTATTATTATTATTATTATTATTATTATTATTATTATTATTATTATTATTATTATTATTATTATTATTATTATTATTATTGTCAGTATCGTTGTTATTGTTTTTAATTTTACTATTGTTGATGTTGTTGAGTTTGTTGTTCATGCTCTAATTGTTTGTCTCGTGTCTTCTCTAACATCACCTTTTAAAATTATTTCACTCTGACATAATTTATGTCATGCCCGGCTTTTATGTCTGTTTTCACACGAAAGATTTAAAGTCATGCGGGTTTAATCGTGTCTTATAAATCGGCATACCTTTCCTTTACCTGTAAGGCAAGCCATGGCTGAAAGGTTAGTTGCTTAGTTCATTTACTTGTACTTGGTTTGAACAAATAAAAAATAAATAAACAAAAAAGTGTCGTGTAAACTATTAAAACCATTTTGCATTATGTGACATCCGTGTATATGTTAGACTCTTATTTCTTTCTCTTTGTTGTTGATTCGTTTTTAGCTCTGGATTCTTTTATTCTTACAGTGGTTCTTGACCATGATGTATATTTTATTTTTCGACGCTACCAGTTAGAATCGCCTGACGAAAAAAGCAAAATTTGAATTTGTTGTTTTTTTTTTATTTCTTATTTATCATAGAGATAGAGTGCAATGTACGAAATTGCACAGATATTAATAAAAAAAAAAAACATGGCAAGTAAAAGGTATCAAAAGCTGAGTCTACGTAAAATGCTATGATACCTGTTGAAATAATATTTAATAAAACACAAAAACGTTTATTAAAAAAAAAAAAAAAATTCATTAACCTTCTTTGCGTTACTTCCTAAAGTGCAGATGTTGCCATGGCAATTTCGATTCCTATTATTTTAGTGCTTGAGCTGTTAATCATAGCCGATATTCTCCGCACA
The DNA here is from genome assembly GCA_033675545.1 of Elysia crispata. Taxonomy (NCBI): domain Eukaryota; kingdom Metazoa; phylum Mollusca; class Gastropoda; family Plakobranchidae; genus Elysia; species Elysia crispata. Next base: position 366,795 of record JAWDGP010000708.1, read on the forward strand.
TTGGCTCATATAGCTATCGATACTTTCACATGAGGCCTTGTCTGGGTTGTGAAATAACCAACACTCAAATTATAGCAGCTGTTGCTTTGTTTGACATCCAAGCCAGCAAAAGTCTATAAAGTTCTGGCAGTTACCTGCTGTGTTTACCAGTCGACCTCCCAGTCTGTGACCTTTGACATCACTCGACTGACAAGACCTCTGAGGCTAAGAGTTTTTATCTTGGTAAGGTTGTGTTTTTCCACCGAAATATCGCGATATAGTGAGGAAAGTGGCTGTGGAACTCCTATGTATTGCCACGCAGAACGATATTTGATTGTTGCACAAATGACTACAAACATTTTGATCATTCCCTCGCATGATGGTACAAAAGAAATTTAAAAAATATAATAATGAGTTGTAATAAAAGAGCACATGTTTTTCCACGGGAGGACTGGGTAGTGTGACATGTTCGAATCTTTAGCGACTTACTAACCCTTAAATTCTTGTTTCTAGTAAAAACTCATAAATTTAAGCATATGATTTAAAGGAAAAAAACGAAACAATATAATAAAAAACGATGTAGTTCATTCATGCGATTTTTTAAGTACTCTTACCAAAAATTATTCTTGCCATGTTTTCCACAGCGAGTACAAACCTCTTCAGCGCATTGCAGGACAGAGTAACTCAACCATGAAGGGTGTAGGTGTCATGGCATTTTGTCTGCTGCTCTCCTTGACCGTGATGTCAGTAACAGAGGTAAACCAAATCTTTACCACCTCCATCCCAATTGAAGCGGATAAAAGCCAAGTTTATGTGTTTTCAACGACAGGACGTCGATGCCAGTCTTGTGACCTCATTATTGTCTTCTAACATCTACAGTCAGCGGAATAGACAGAATAACCTTTGAGTCACCTATTCCTTACCTTCTTTATGTAACTTCGCCTCTAACACTATTTCACTGATTGCATGTTTATAGTCCTAAACTAACGCTTGGTTTTCACTTCCGACAAACATCAGGGAGCAACGATGGCTTTAGGGTTATAATCCACCTCCCCCCCCCCCGCCCCCCCCCCCACCCCCTAATACCCACATTGACCTTCTTCTAGGTTTCGAGCCCCTTAAAGGCATCATTTTTCAAATCCGGGTTGCCTGAAGGAGGATTAAGACGATATGCAAAAAAGATTTGAAAGTACACTGTTGAGAACAGGCTACATCAAACAACAAACAAGTGGCAGACGTCTCATATTCTGATAATCTATACTTTGTCAGAGTTTTACCCACCTTAGCCTTATAACGTGGAAGCCCATTACGGACACTTCAAGTCTAATGTTGCATTTATGTGACACATAATTCTATTGCAGCAGTTAAAGTATATGGCTGTTGCTCTACATTTCCTGTATCAGCACGTCATAATGGATATACCTTAAAAATCCATTTGATTGATAATTATTTCATACTAATTGTGTTGTCTTCAGTGACTCTAAAGTTAGGCAGTGTTTTTGGGGTTAAAACATTGCAAGCACAAAAAGGAATCAGATAAATAGGACTTATGGGTAGGTAAATGATGAGATCTGGTCTTACACCCACTTTGCATGACTTATGTCATTAAGACGTGTCAGATTTTAGCAACTTAAAGTTGCACTGCCTGGTTTGACTCAGTGTGAGAAAACAAAACCAAATGGCTTGTTAGCTTATTTATATTGTGTCATTAAACTTGTATAGATTACCTGGGAAATTTGTGCTCTTCAACAATAAATAGCACATTTAACTGCCTTATTGTCATAAAGTATATATCTCCTGCTCATGATTTATCTGGATTTTCTGCTAAGAGTGAAAATTGCTCGTTTTAAATACATATAAACTAGGGCTCTTGATACATGTACTATAATATCTAAAATTGATCAACATATTTCTTTTAATCTTTGAAATTGATTGAACGTCTTCCCACGCTCAGGGCCATGTTATTCGCCCCGATATGGGACCTTGGCTGAGACGGCATAGAAGCGTGCAGGAAGTAGCGCAGGCTGAGGTGGACATGGCCAAGAGAGGCTGGCTCAAGGACAAGTGGGAGGAGTTCTCCGAAAATGTTGACAAGAGTGTGAAAAACGCCCAGAAGGCCGTGAAGGAGTTCTGGGAGAAAATCAACCCGTTCGACAAGTAATAGACATACCGTTCCAGGCTTTTCTAGCCATTGCTACAGAGCTAGGCTCGACGGCACGGCAAAAAAAACGGTAGAGTTTGGTTGAGGAAGGCCAATGGTCGGTATATGTAATTGTTAGATATAATTCCTGCTTAACAATTGAACTGGAACAAATAGGGAGGTTACTTTTTCAGCAAAAAAGGGACATTCAAGAACTGTATGGTATGACAAGAACATTACTTTTTAGACTCTATTTCTTGTTCAGGAAGTCATGAGAAATGTAATTGTATTAAAAAAAAATAAAGCAAATCAGATCACATATTTATTGGATTGGTGGTTTTTTTGTTTTTTTTTCATATTTCTGGGTTCGAATAATTTTGTCCCATTTGTCTGTCTATTGTTAAAGAAGTAAGACATATCCGTATTTCAGCTTCATCCTGCAATGTCTGCTATTTTATAATGCAGACATGCCAGACAGCACAGCGAGTTCAGTGCTGTCAGTAAAGTCATGGCGAGTCCTATCTCGTAGCTATCCGCCCTGTCTTCTTCTGCTGAAAGCGTTCTTCACTAATACAACAATGGTGTGCATTATACTAATGAGAAAATCCGTACAATCTGTGCAGTGAAAAAGTAGGAAAAATTATTCTGTCACATATGGATAGCGTGCAGCGCTAGGAAACCGTCTTTCGTTTATTACTCAAAGTTTTTTTCCCTGTTAAAATCACTTTCTCTAGGCCAGCTCGTCGGGATAAGTGCCCAAGAAAGGACAGCAACCTCTTTCTTATAGTTTTTCAAGTTCTCTCTCCACTCCTGCCATTCTTTGTTGTCCGTGTCCATGGTACACATGAGATTCTTCTCAGGAATCACATCTTTGATGCGTTGGATCGTTATTAGATATGATTGTCTATTGTGCAGCTTTCAAATCCGCAGAGGATAACTTACTATGCGCAGATTTTCACCCTTGTGATTTTTCGCCGAGCTGGACTTGATTTTTCTGATCAATTGTCAATGTGTCTCTAGGTTAACCTACACTCACTTTCACTTCACGAAAAAGTGCCCAATTTGAGGAGAAGGAGTAGGCCATTTATTTAAATGATATCCTTAGAGCAGCCATCTTTAGATTTTAGGAGCATTTTTTGTTTGTTTCTTTGTTTGCTTTTTGTATGTTTTAAACCTACCTGTGTAGGAAATTCTTTGTGGTTTTTTTAACATTCCAGCTGGCACGATAATAAACTAGATTTATGTTAAATAGTTGAGTGCTAATCGTGGTCCGTTCTCTTTTCTCTTTTAAGAAATCCAAGTAAAATAGGAAGGAAAAAAACCACTATGGGGGCGAAATTCAAATAACTTTCGCCTCGTTACTTCCTGGCATGCAGCTGCTGTCATGCCGATTTGTATTTTTAATTACCTAACACAAGAGCTGCTAAACAATGCACGTTTGATCGACACCTTTGCCCCAGTTTGGTGACAGAGAGTGCGAAATGAAACACTTGACGATCCGGAAAAATAATGAATCCATTTCAAAAAAGTTGTCGACGCCCAAACCGACATCATGCTATAAAATCTGAACCTCTACTTCTGTTTGGTTCGACAGACGCCCTTATCTTTATTTCTCGACATCCCTGATCGACGAGAGAGCTGCCACGAAGGAAAGGTATATCATCTTGGTGAAGGTGTCACTTTTCTATTCTTGTTGAACATTTCTTATTCCAAGTTTAGTACAAAAATTGCTAAGCTCTTTAAATCAGAAGCAAAAAACAATACAATATACTCGTACACTGGTGTACCACTAAGCTTAACCCAATATTTTATTTACAAAATACTAAAGCATTAGAGCCTCTATTTGGCAGTAACTTCAGAAAATCATCCAATAACTTAAAATACAAAACGCCCTTTTTATGAGCCGGTACGAATAGGAGGCTGAAAACTCCAAGTCTCACAGAGTCGCCTTTTACAAACATAAACTTCTTGGCATTCCTCATTTTTGCAATTTTGAAAGGAGAAAAACCCGTTAAATTACTCGTAATAAACTATATCTTCCACAGCATATCACAAGTTTGTCGCGGCAGTTTGCAGCACCCGCATAACTCTTATAATGAAGGGTGTACGTGTTATGGCGTTTTGTCTTCTACTGTCCTTGGTCATGATGTCTTTGACTGAGGTAAACCAAATATTTCCATTTTCTTACCTGATGAGTTAGGATACAATGTCATAATTATATCCCGTTGATTAACTTTTAGATAAAACTCTACAAGGAACAGTTAGCTATTTGTTATCTAGATCTATTTATCTTTTTACAAGTTCAGAAACGTAAAGTAGAAACAAAACTTGCAACTATAAATTCCCGCAAGGTGTTGTTGTGGGAGTTCAAAGCCTTATTCAAAGTATTAAGAGGGATCTTGAAATAAAGAGGGCATGCACAGATCTTTTCCAATGTTGAACAGTTTGAGCGTCTCATTATTTTTCCAACAAGTCAGTACAGAAAATCGAACAGCTCAAAATGTTTAATGTTTTTCTCCCACGGTTTTCATTTTTCTCTCTTCTAATCTTGGTTGGTGTTTCTCTGTTCACATATTTGTGTGTGTCCTATTTAAACCAATATACTTGCAACGTAGGATAGATTTACAAATTGATCAAGGCCGTTTTGGTAAATAACTTATCCAGGTCAGAACTATCTCCATGGATGTCTTAGAGGGCTTTCGTAAGATTGATGATGAAATATTTTCCTTATTGTCAGTCTCTAACAGTACCTTGAGCTTTATAGCCCTAATTTCGATATCCATGGAATGCCTGTTTACTGATTTTCTAGTTGGTAGTTTCAACTATTTTCAATTTCAGCTTTTAAGCTTATACCCTCTTTAATGTGTTTGCCAAAGAGAAGAGAGAGATATAAAATTTCTAGCCAGATGACATGATTATATGAAGTAAAATCAGACATCATTGAATGAGAGGTTGCCTCTGGAGGTAGGATTTCTGCTGAACTAACTTTGCTCCACCCTCACTCCTGCCGAAATTAGTTGAAAAAAATTTAAATATGACAAATAAGCATACACACAACTGTGTTAAAACTATATAAGTAAAAAAGAAATTTAGATTTTAGGGGTTTGGCATTTCCTTAACTCTAATAATGTGGTATTATGACTATCGAACTTGAGTTATTTATTTCTGAATAGCCATTACCTTTCGAAGAATCAAGAATTTTTTTCAAAGTCCTGTTCTCTCAATACTCTAGTGTGGAAACGACTATCCAATTGTAAGCACGATAGATAGGTAGATGCTCCCGCTGCTCTGGGTTGTAAGGTTATAAAATAAACAGTCAGTGGTTACAAAATCTTTTCTTGAACTTAAAAAACAGAGTCACAGCAATTAAGTCAATTCACCACTATCCGAGTAACTTTGTTTTTTTTTTAAATCCTCTTGTCTTTTTTAAGTGTTTTTTTTTTTAATTCATTTTAATCAAATGTACGCTCCTTTACTACTTGAAAATGTGAAGTTCATCAGTGCTATTGCACCCCATATATGATGCCGGTACAAAATCTGAAAGAAAAATGATTGTTGCACAGCATAATTGACGGTCGCCACATAGGTCAAACGGTATATTAAATTGAAGACTTGCGCAATTGTATTGAGTATTGCGCATTGAAATATCAAACCGATTTTGATTGACACAATGATATTGAGCAAGTCATCAATACGACCCATACACGGTCAATTTAATTGTCAATACCGAGTGTTGACAGATAAATTGCGCAATAAAATTGATCGTGTATGGGTGCCTTTAGATTAATAGATCTAGAACTTTCAAAGTTGAGATGTACTTATTATCTGCGAGTGGCTTCTCTTCCCAGGCAAAAGATCATATAAGGCGCCCCATAAAGAGACCCAGGCCGTACTACCACCTAAACAGACCCAGGCCGTACTACCGAAGACATTATTATGCCGTGCGGGACGTGGCACAGGCTGAGGGGGGCGAGGCCAACAAAGGCTGGCTCAAGAGAAAGTGGGACGACTTCTCCGAGAAAGTTCACGACGGTATTAAAAGTGCCGAGACTGCCGTGAGGGAGTTCTGGGAGAAAGTCCTCCACGAATGAAAGGGACCGCCAGCACGGGGTCCAGGACAGGCTCAAGTAGAGACACGCGGCTGAGATGCTGGACGAGAGAGGCCGGTAGATGATATACGAGTTCTTCTGATCATAGTTAAGCTAAAACAGGCGTGGAATATTGCTATCTGCACAGTCAGTTTCAGTTGTAAGAAGCTAAAGTTTAGGCCACACTTCTCATAAAATGTTTTGAGATAAGAAAACAAGGTAAAAGATAAACTAAAACAAAACGAAAATAAAAACAATCCGAACAACAAATTTATTGGTTTGTATTTTGATGTTGAAGTTGGATTCATTTTCACAAACGTTACTTCTCCTCTCATTCTTTTTTTTTCTTTTTTTTAATTATAATCTTTATAAATCTTAGACAGTTTTAGACTACTTCAATTTCGTCCTGTCGAGCCTTTTATTTAGCTTTCTCAAAAGCACGGTGGAAAATTATTTTTTCACACATGGCGCAATCTTTTTTTTTTCTCCTACAATCTTTACTTTTCTGTACCCCATGTTTTCTTTTACTCATTCTCAATAATAAAGTTCATCTTTGCATTTGGAATGGGCGCTTAAAGTGAACCTAACCCGAATTTATTGAGGTGGTTTCTTTTCTCATCCTCTCCTTCTTAACAGTATCTATTATATATGAATTCTCTAATTTTCAAGCTAACTCATAAGAGGTAACACCAAAATCTTGCACAATACGATGGCATGTATTGATGATTAGAAGAGATTAAAAGTAAATTGCGTTAAGAGAAAATTGTCAGTTGAACCAAGGAGGAATAGGATAACTAGAACAATGGGGATAGATGAATAGATAGATAAAAGGATAAGTAGACAGATACATTGATGTAAAGTCGTAATTATCTTCGCTGAGTTGTTTATTTGTTCAGTATAAAGCTTGAGGTATCCTGGTTGAATCGAACTTTCCATATAATTGGTTTTCACTGTTTCCTATAAACTATTTTGCCTTGTTTCTTTAGATCCCTTTTCTAAAAAAAAAATGGCTGCACAGACGACTCATTGTTTGGAAGCGTGATATCTTAGTGGGACCAGGGTCTTTTATCTCTCCAACTGCATAGTTTATCATTATTGTTCTTAATACCTTCATAAGACAGCGTCGCATTTTTGTGGTTACTGCGTTTTTTTGTGTACTGGGAGGGGGAAAAAAATGACCTTTTCACCATATTTGTGGCGAAGTTCTCACTGTAGAGGAGACTAAACTGGGTTATGTTTTTACCTTGTATTTTTAATTTTCCTCTCCGAGTCATCTTATGGTACTTTCCCTAATTCATCTATTAATTCTGGGTCAATGATATTTTTTTATTTCTGTTTTCTTTCAGATTTTTTTTTTTAAAAGTGTTGTTGTATCGTGTTTCAGTTTCGTTGAATATTTCGCGACTACAATTCCTTGTGTCTATGTTTTTAAGAAGTTTTTCAATCAAGGAGAAGTGGATATTAAAGTAGGGCTTGGAGATATTCGATAGTTCCTTTGAGTCGATATTAAAGTAGGGCTTGGAGATATTCGATAGTTCCTTTGAGTCGATATTAAAGTAGGGCTTGGAGATATTCGATAGTTCCTTTGAGTCGATATTATAGTAGGGCTTGGAGATATTCGATAGTTCCTTTGAGTCGAGCACTTCAGCCATTGCAACCCTTTCAACTTACAAGATAAAAGTAGATAGGAATATAACGAAGGTAAGCTGAGTTTTTGTAGTTGTTGTTGTTATTGTTGTTGTTGTTGTTGTTGTTGTTGTTGTTTAAATAATGTAACACGGATTTTATGACAAACAACTTATAATGAATAAACTTTCTTTTTTTTTTTTAATATGAATTAGCAGGAAAAAGACTTGAGATAGTACAAGTTTTTGATCATATAAAGCATAAGGTACATCAAGATGATGAAAAATAATCTTACCCGAATCTTGCATAGATCTACGAATATTATTATAGCCCTTACAAAACTTTCATGATTATTTATAGTTTTGATAGGAGACGAAGATAAAAAAAGAAGGAGAAAAAAAACTTACCTCTGTTATATTTCCATCTTTTTACATGTAGTAAATTGACAGGGTTATACTAGTTCTAGTCTCAGAGAAACTATCGAATATTGCTAAGTCCTCCTTACTTCAAATACAATCTCCTCTTATATGATCACCGTTACCAGAAACAATTGATATATGTTTTTGTATTCAAATAAACTCCTTTTATGTGCGATGTTTATCACTCCAACTGGGATGATATTGAAAGTTAAATAAAGGCTAATCGATAATTATTTAGAGACAAAATGTTTCCTCCACTCTCAGCCACAGCAAAAATAGCCAGTCCAATTTTTATATAAACGCTTATCAGGATTATAAAAAAAAAGAGTCTGCCATCCAGTATAAAATGTTCGAAGAGAAGACTTTTATATGTTTCACACAAAAAAAAATTTTCTTCGAATCAGTGTAAATACAAGGAGCAAAAATGTTTATAAATTTTATTAAACAAGTCAATTCCACACTATACATAATCATCAGCAAGAACGATTAACATTTTTATTTTAAAAAGTCTCTTTAAATCAGTACAAAGAACATTATGTTGCAGTTGTAATGAGCAAAACAACAACAGTTTTTAGTTCTTCCGCTACCCGCTTAGTCTAGTATCTGCGTCTCTTTGTCTCTTCACTGTCTCTCTTTATGTCTCTCTGTCTCTCTCTTTCTCTCTCTCTCCCTCTCTCTCTCTCTTTCACTCTCTCTCTCTCTCTCTCTCTTTCTCTCTCTCTCTTTCACTCTCTCTCTTTCTCACTCTCTCTCTCTCTCTCTCTCTCTCTCTCTTTATGTCTCTCTGTCTCTCTCTCTTTCACTCTCTCTCTCTATGTTTCTCTGTCTCTATGTCTCTCTCTTTCCCACCCTCTTTCTGCCTATTTCTGCTTGTCTCTTTCTCTTTTTTTTTCCAACATCTAACTGATTATTCACAATCACTTATATCATTATCTGTCTAAAGTTATTCATACACTTATGGAAAATGCAGTTTATTATTATTTTTTCACAATATCGCTGTTTCTATCGTTTTTTAACTCATTTTATCTAGGCTGCCTTCCAACTGTTACCTTAGACATATTACACATTCCTTTTCTTCCCACATAATAATTGTTAACGCTTCATGTTAACTTTACGCACCACTTGTTATGGAGAGACACTAAGAAAAATCTCAATTGAAAAGGTCAATTTTTTTTAAAGAAATGCCTGGGTAAGATAGTTTTTTGATGAGACCATATTGTTTTCTGGGCTTGTCCCTTGAGCTTCATTAAAGACATCCCTACTTCTGCGCTGCTGTGCTGTGCAGTCGTCGTTACAGGTGTGTATGTGTTCAATCCATTTGATCCCGTGTCGAACGTAAAATAAAACTGCTCCTTTAACCGTAGCAGCCTTTACCAAGAATAGACAAAGTAGAGTAACTTTCTCCTCACATTTCTCCATAAGATACAGTCCTTGAAATATCCGGTTCTGTATGACGCTCGGGAGTAGTGAGGGATTGTAGGTACAGAGAAGACAGAGTAGAGTAACTTTCT
>JAWDGP010000709.1:0-5000 GCA_033675545.1 Elysia crispata
CGCATTTTTTGCCGGGACTACCGCTGTTTCGGCTACCTTTTTTGGCGAAGCAGCATGGGTTGGGGGCCCGCCAGGGGGGTGGGGCGGGCCCTTCCCGGCTAACCGGCCCTACGGCCCACATCTAACAAGCTGCGCCAGAACCCTACGGCCTACGCGAGCAATTACCCCGACCTTATGTGCGCAAAAAGCGCCCGGCCTACATGCACAATTACCATAATTCTTTATGTACGTGAAACACGCCCGGCCTACATGCACAATTGCCCCAATTATTGATGTAAGTGAAAAGTGCCCGGCCTACATGCAAGCTGCGCCAGAACCCCCATTTTGTATACTACTACACCAGCTCTCGCACTAGCTGCGATATTTGTTGCAAGGACGACGCATGCGTGAACCAGATAACGTCAAAACTGATGGCGCAGGCCCCAGTGATATGTCCGTCCCACTGTACCGTGAAACACGCTAGCGATTGCTGTAATGACGTTAACGTCTGCAAGGACGATCAGTTCTGTGAACTCAAAGTGAACCGCCATCGAATCGTCGAGGGTAAGACCTTTAGAAGTGAGAGGAGAAGGGGGAAATGGTTGGTTGGTTGGTTGGTTGATTGGTTGGTTTGATGATAAGATCGTCACCACATAGCCTGAGCCAGGATTCGAACCCCGATCTTCGAACTATCAGCCTGGTACTGTACCGACTGCCGATTGAGTTTTCTGGCAAGCCAGAAATGGTTGGTTGGTTGGTTGGTTTGATGATGAGATCGTCACCACATAGCCTGAGCCAGGATTCGAACCCCGATCTTCGAACTATCAGCCTGGTACTGTACCGACTGCCGATTGAATTATCTGGCAAGCCAGAAATGGTTGGTTGGTTGGTTGGTTGGTTTGATGATAAGATCGTCACCACATAGCCTGAGCCAGGATTCGAACCCCGATCTTCGAACTATCAGCCCGGTACTGTACCGACTGCCGTTTGAGTTATCTGGCAAGCCAGAAATGGTTGGCTGGTTGGTTCGTTGGTTCGTTGGTTTCTGATCCTGCACGCTTTCTAGGCGATTGGGCTGCATTCACATAGACTTTTAGGCTCCCGTCAAGCTTTTGTGGATAAGGATGATAAGATCATAACCACATAGCCTGAGTTAGGATTCGAACCCCGATCTTTAAACTATCAGCCTGGTACTGTATTGACTGCCGATTGAGTTATCTGGCAACCCGAGAAGGAGAGAGAGAGAGAGAGAGAGAGAGAGAGAGAGAGAGAGAGAGAGAGAGAGAGAGAGAGAGAGAGAGAGAGAGGGGGGGGGGAGGGGGAGGGAGAGATTAGGTGAGCAAACAAATTGAAAAAAAAGAAAGATTTTGTAATCATACTGACGAAGCTTACAAAGTGAAACGTTTATATGTTGAATTGATATTTGTTTTGTTATTTCTTTTTTTGTCCCGCAATTATAAAGTTGTGAGCCTATTTCCTTTTAGACACTGTTCAGAACCGAAATGGTGGTCTGATCTCGGAAAATTTTCTACTTTTTAGATCTCCGATGAGCATTTGTTTACTTTATTGCCCCTGTATATCTACAGCCTTATCTAGTGTTATTTAAAGTAAAAGACGAATGATTTAATATCTTTGATTCTTCACGATCATTAGATTTAAATCAATGTGGAAATATTTTGTCTCTTTTCAATGTTCTTGACTTGGTACGTAATGTTTTTAATCTGTATCAGCTGCAGAGATTTGCTGAGTTTTGTTATTGATGACTCTGTATCTTTTCTCCACCACAACGAAGGTCACTGCAAGGATAACGACAACAATCTACAATGCAAGTTAAACCTGGTCAGCCATCCGTGTCCTCCGGACGTGATGAGTCACCTCGTTAACCAAGACTGCACCATCGACTGCTGTACGGACAACAGTTGTGTGGCCGGACATTTTGGAGGTGTTTACACTAATGCCGTGGGCAATACGGTGCTTCCACCTATTTCCACGACCACCGTGGCAACAACGCCGGCTCCAACTACTACGACAACAACGCCAGCAACAACCACGGTGACAACATTGGCAACAACAGTTGCCCCATACAATGTCTACGCCCATCTGCAACAAGAATGCAGGGTACAGGATCGCTTTTGTTTTCGTCACGTCTGCTCTCATTGTCCGTATTTTGGTTGATCGCCTATTGAATAATCTTTAACTTTGAATACTTTTTATCACGACGGGCAGTCCCAGATATGTTGTAATTCTGGTTTTAAAGATAATATGGGCCGTCTTCAACAAAGCTTACAGATAAAATCTTCAAGTTTGTCTATTTCTCTATTTAATATCGATACTGACTAGAGCTTTTCTTGCACAAATAGTTTGAAAACGAGGCTTTTGAGACTGTTCTCTACCTCTGAAATCAACGATGCCCATGTTTAGCCACCTAAGATTCGTTCATACCAGTGACTTGGCCGCAAAAATCCGACATGCAGAATACCGTTAGAGTTTAGAACAGAGTGACCTTTTTATTTTCTAGCTTAACAATACAGCTTGAACTTTTTCACTGGAGGTGAAGAAGGACTTTTTTTTTTAAAAATAAACCAATGCTCATTGATAATATTGTACATTGGTCAACCAAGGTCTCATCACTGACGATTATGTGGTCTAGAAAACCTGTTGTCATCAACCACAAAGTCTCCACCAAGCCCCACTGGCGGGGGAAAAACTGGCGGACAATACAGGAAAATCGATACATTCCCTCCCTTAGACTTACTAAGTAAAAGCATATAAAAAAAATTGAGTCCAAACCTATAATATGGGAAACGTTACTGCATCTTTCTATAAACCGTGCTCTCGAGTCATCAAATTTTTCATTTTTTCGAATCTTCTCAGCGATTATTTTTAGAAAAAAACTTTAATAGCAGTCAGAGGCACAAAAAACAGCCTAAACGTTGACGTGTCTAAAAAAAACAACTTTTGATTCATCTTTTGCGGTAAAAGAAATGCGTCGACCAGTATAACGATTTCATAGAGATAGGCCTATAGAAAAAGTTGTTCTAATATTTGGCTCAAATGTCTTCAATTGGAGACCATCATCAAATTGGTGGCACAAATGTGCGAATTCCTTGAAAAACATGAAAAAGTGAGACTCCTACATAATTTTGTACATTTTTACATAATTTAAGGTCAAGATCCACAAAATGATTAAGGTCATTTGCAAAACTGTATCTACTGATAAATTTAATGGCCATTTTTCCCTCACAATTTTCCGTCTTGTTCCACCGGTTTCCTATTTGTGACTATTCATTTTGCACGAATATCAACTTTTCTTCCCATGAAATCCTATTAAGATTTCATATCTTTTTTTGCCTACATATAAACAGTTAATTAAAATCGCTTCTAATTTTTTTTTGTATCTTCTTGTATCTATAGTTAAAACAGTTTTTTTTTTTGTATCTTCATATATCTCTAACTAAAACGATTTTTGTTGTATCTTCATTTAACTCTAATTCAAACGGTTTTTGTTGTATCGTCATTTAACTCTAATTCAAACGGTTTTTCATGAATAGGACCATCTGGAGCCAGGCATCTGCAATGACCTCAAAGAAACTCAAGACTTATGCAAGCAGAACGGCACTGGCCTTCACCTTGACCTTTGCCCCGAGACGTGTAGCGTGTGTCAAGCCATGAAAGAGGCCAACTGCCATGACACAGTGCTGGATGGTGAATGTGCCAAGCTGATGGCCGAGAAAGATATTTGCAATGTAAGTACAAAGCTGAGGAGCTTAAATAGATCATATGTGTGTGGTATGGGTCGTAAAGAGGATGGTATAGATAAGAATAAACATTTAAGTTTTATGACATCCGATTGACAAACATAGTACATGATTCTAGTTTCGTTTCCTGCCCATCTCAAGAGCCATGAAAGACACAGCATGCAATGAAGCGGTTTGTAAAACCTTGGTTCAGACTGTGTTTATCCCATTCTCGAGAAGGAATTTCTTCGAAATATTCCTGAACACTTAAACAGAAGCTGTAGGTCTCTTCACTCGTCTTTATTTATCACTTCTTGGTTGAATATTTGATAGTCAGATGACTGCCCAGTTATGTAAGGACAGTTGCTACTTACATTTATGGAGACTTTTTGTTCCCAAACAATTCCTGTGTCTCTGATGCTGAGTACTATTTAAAATATTAAGGGTTTTTTCCTTTCTGATTATTTTTTTTCTTGAGGGCACAGATGTCGAATTGAACTAAAGGTTAGTTTATTTTTTGTTTTATCAAGCAAGAAGCTGACACACACTTACTTTTCTGTTGAAGCAAATCTCAAATCACCTTTATTGTTCTCTTTTGGTTTTACTTGCCTGATTGACCTTCTGGCATTTCTTTGTAAATATTATTCAAATATCAGTTAGTCACTTTCTTATTAACTGTTTTGTTTCGAAATTGTTTCCCTGTAGTTTTATCTCTCTTAAAAATTCCATTTATGATACTTGATTACTGAACCGTGTTTACTTTTAACATTGTGTAAAATAATTATACATTATTTTTTGCTTTAAACATCGTATTTATTTTTAACATTGTGCATATGTAATTATACATTTTTTTTTAAAATTTTTAACACTTTGTTTATTTTTAACATTGTGTAATGTAGTTAAATTTTTTTTACTTTTAACATTGTGTGACGTAATTTAACGTTTTTTTTTTTTAACTTTTAACGTTGCGTTTTACGTTTACTTTTAACATTGTGTAACGTAATTAACCATCTTTGTTTTCCGTTTCACGATATTTCCAGGGCCCATTTGCTCGCTACACCTGCCCTGTTTCCTGCGGACTCTGCGACGTCTTAGTAGAAGAAAAACTTGTGGCAATTTTGGCCGCAAAGACAAACTCCCTATCTCTATCTCCAGACTCAGCCTCCGGTTTGCAAGATACTCTAGGCTGATTACCACAGAAATAATAGATGATATATATTAAAACCTAAATGAATGTTGCTTCCATTTCCACTCTGATAGTTCTGAGGATATAAAATAATTAAA
>JAWDGP010000709.1:10000-12500 GCA_033675545.1 Elysia crispata
AAGCCCTATCGAATATATCCATGGTTTCGGCTAAGAGAATAATTATCTCAGGAATTTATTATTCTAGTTCTTAGTTTTCACTATTAAGAACAGTATGTGAACTTTGTAAAATTAAAATGTATTTATAGATTATTTTCAATATTCTTTGTCACGTATGTTTAAATAGATGGTCGTTCATGAATTCCCGCAAATGAATGCACCTTTTTGATGGGATTCACAACCCTCTAATAAGATTTTAAAATGATCTTTAAATAGATTAGGAAAGTACAGAATTTGATGATCCCGTATTAGGGCAGCTGGTCAGTGCGAGATTTGATTATTTAGTGCAAGAAATTTCAAAGGGAATCTTCATCCTTCTATCAAAGACAGACCGAGATTTGCTCTTAAAACTACTTGAGGTGACCTCGACGTAACGTCTCTAAATCCTAAAGTGACTTATCCTGTAGAATGATAAATGTAGAACATGATGGAGGCGGGCAGAATCGATTTTGAGAATCGGAATCGCCTGATTCTGAGAAAATTTGAATCGAGTCGGCGATTCTGTGATTCTCGACTCCGATTCTCCGATTCTGATTCTGATTCTGAATGAATCTGGGACGCTGGGCATAAGAACAGCAAGGGAGGCAATACGGAAGATGCGTCACACGCAATGTCTTTGAGAAAGTTGGGGAAGGGGAGGGGGAGGGGAAGGAGAGGAGGATAACGGATTTGACCTTCCTATTTCCTGCTATAAGGAGGAAGAGGTTACAGTGAACACAAGTTCTTTGCGAGAATCAGAATCGGATTCAGAATCGACAATTCTTAGAATCGGAGAATCGGAAACGACGATTCTACGATTCTCGACTCCAGTGTCCATCTTTACTAGAGTGCCTGATAGAACCGTGTCACAATAATGGTCTCACCCCACTCTGTGCTTAGGTAGAGCCCACACGGAAGGTGCTAGCTGTGGACTCGGTTAAAACCAATTCTCAGAGAGAAAGTAAAAACTGGAGCGCCTCACACAACCACGATGAAGAATTCTGCCTTTAGTTTATTCTTGATGACTGTGGTTGTCGGATTGGCATCATTTGGTGATGATTTAATTTATTTATTTGTAACGCTTATGGTAGAATTGTTTGTATTAATAGGCTAAAAGAATTGCATAGCAGAAAAGTAGCTATTTTTACTGGTTGTCTGGGGCATAAACGTTTATTTTCTTTTGTGTTGTGCAAAATCGTTAAGAGCCTATAATGTTATAACTGTGTAATGTATGAAATTTTCTTAAATAATTTAAGTTGAGGTCTTTGGTCCTCTTAGTGTGGTAAACTCTTAATTAATGCGGCCATTTTCTAAGTTTTTAAGAACCACAAATCGCTCTTCTTGTCTTCAAGTAACATTTAAGTCCAGATCGGTTTTAAACAGAAGAAAAACGACATGGAATGCGTGGCAATGTTTTATTAGCCAATAGCATTGCAGGTTTTGATAAGGGAATAGACTGATCCTGTACTTTCCTAATCTATTTAAAGATCCTTTGAAATACTAACTAGAAGGCTATGACTTTAACTAAAAGTGAACTCTTTATCTATCTATTTTCATTTCCTATCGATCTATCTTTCTATCTACCTACCTATCCGTCTTTCACCCGATCTATTCGTATGTCTATCTGTTTATCGACATATCTATCCATTCATCCATCTATCTATCTATTTAACTCATTTTCTATTTATTTATTTATTTATTTATTTATCTATCAGTTTCTATCTACCTATCTTTCTATTTATCTCTCTAGTTACCTGTTTGGCTTTTTTTTTTTTAAATCACTTTGATTCTTAATATTCCTCCAGCCTACAGCCAGAGTCACGGGGGACAGAACCAAACCAGTGCACTGCTACAGTTGCCATGGTGACAGCTCCGGAAGCGGAAGTTTTGCCCAGTGCCTGGCGTCCACCCCAACAACCTGCTCACCTGGCCAGGGTTGTCGTGTGAGCTACACCACAGACTGGCACAGTCTGCCCACCATTGGGTGTTCCTCGTTTTGTGCTTTTCTTGGTCATGTGAGTTGATATAAGAGCAAGTTCTGTTTGTAGCGCTTTTAATAATGTATTGGGCAAGATAATTTCAGGCCTTTTTGCAAATCAAACTGAAGCCTCCGTCGGGCAGGGGGAACTTGAAAGATAAGGCGTTTAACTGATGACGGTTTGGGATTCGAACCCGAGAGGAAGCTCTCTGAAGATATTAGGACGGACGCTCTAACCCCATACCAACCGATGCTTCTTATAAAGGAACAACGGAAAAAGATTACAGCGTATTTAAGATGACAAGAAAGGGCTGGACAAACAGTTAATGAGTCAAGTAAAAGAAAACACGCACGGTGAAATGCTGGTTGATAAGCGACAAGGTTCGTGGACGATACTTTGAAAATATAGATTTATATATCATTTATTTATTTTAATACATCACAAGCATATGTCCGTAGGTTTATTTCTGTGCTCTGAATACTGAGCGGAAGTTCAAAAATAAA
>JAWDGP010000709.1:15000-49243 GCA_033675545.1 Elysia crispata
TTACACGAAATTGAAGAATATTAAAATCCAAGACATATTTGCCAAGATGACATTGTTCAGGAGCTACCAGGAGCTGCAGTCATATCGTTTATACTTTTCGGCAGCACTCCAACTTGACACAAATGATAATTTTGTTTAATATGATACTTCTTTGTGTAAGTCATTGTGCTCTCTTAATCTTAGTTTCATGGTCAGTTGTTGCCTTCCAAATCAGAGAAGTTGCCAGGTCGCAGAGAGATTAGAATAAATATTTCTGCAGGGTATGTTGAGTTGTCATCAGCTTTATGACAGGAAGACTGAGTGTGATTATAAGACTTTGAATATGTGGTGATTCATTTGGTTATGGTCTGTGAATAGACATGCTACTGTTATCTCATCACGCACTTCGGTGGAGAACCACACTCCTGTTCCCTAAAATCTAAATATATCCTACTTCATTCAATACCAGGACCATATGGAACCAGGCATCTGCAACGACCTCAAAGACACGCAGGACTTATGCAAACAAAGTGGTCCCGGCCTTCACCTTGACCTTTGCCCCGAGACGTGTGGCGTGTGTCAAGCCGTTAAAGAGGCCAACTGCCATGACACTGTGCTGGATGGTGAATGTGCGAAGCTGATGGCTGAGAAAGATATTTGCAATGTACGTAAGGGGCACGGTGCTTCAGCAAATGGTTGCAGCTTTTTCCTGAAGGGGAGAGATAAGAATTTCGCTACCATCGGTGCGAAATTAGAAGAAGAGCCAAAAATTTGGCGGAGGAGGGGGAGGGGAAGGGATAAGGAAGAGGAAACAGATTGAAGGAGAACAAAGAGAGGAAGAATGGAAATCAGAAAGGAAGACGGGTAAAAAGGAGGAGGAAGCTGGGGCTCATAAGTCGATACATATGATAAAATGGCGATGACGTTTAAAAGGTCAATGATGATGACAGAGATAGATGATGAGATCGATAGTATCGATTATGATTATATCGATAATAATAATAACACTGTATCGATCGTAGTGAGTCTGACGGAAATGAAGATTGGCACGATCGTGTAATAATAATAATAATAATAATAATAATAATAATAATAATAATAATAATAATAATAATAATAATAATAATAATAATAATAATAATAATAATAATAATAATAATAATAACAATAATAATAATAATATATGATTAGGATGATACTAAAGACGGCAAAGGTTATAACGGGTGCGACAAATATGAAGACGTGAATACGGTGGTGTTGGGGATGATCTTGACTTCTTCTGAGCATCAGATCTCTTTGCGTGACGCGTTACTTCTTGAATCATTCCACTGAATAGCACTCGATCTTCTGCCAGTCTTCCGGCTTGGGTTGTTGCTGTTTCCAGCCAGTCTACTCTGCCTTGCTCCCCTCTCCTGGCTGGTCTTCCTCTTCGTCTTTTGCCCTATACTTTTGCTTCAAAAATGAATTTTTCAAGGGTTTCATGGCTTTTGATGTGACGGAAGTATTTTGGCGTAGTCCTCTTCCGATCTTTAAGAGTTTTGTTGAGAATTAATACTTATTGTCGTCGGCACATATTTGGAATATGGGACGTAAAGAAGAAACTTTTTCTTGGTACAATTAAGAAGAAAGCACCTTAAAAGATAATAATATTCATAACAAACCCAGATGTAAGAAAAAAATGAATCAAGAAATGACACTAAAAAAGAATTAAATTGAAAAGTAGCATTTCCAGATTTTGTAACAACCTCTAAATCTCTATTAGTCTAATACATGGAATGGTGACGTCCACCATAGAAAAAAAAAATAAAATAGGCTTAATATTGATTCCTTCGTTAACCATGTACTTTTATTTGAATAAAGTAAGGACAATAAGATCTCATTCCAGGGTCCACTTGCCCGTTACACCTGCCCTGCTTCCTGCGGTCTTTGCGATGTCTTGGTCGAAGAGAATCTGGTAGAGATTTTGGCCGCAAAAGCAGACTCGGCGCTTGCATCAACAAAGCCTGCAACGCAACCACCCACGACAACGCCGCCACCTACAACGCAACCACCCACGACAACGCCGCCACCTACAACGCAACCACCCACGACAACGCAACCACCCACGTCAACAAAACCTCCCACGACAACGCCACCACCCACAACAAAACCTCCCACGACAACGCAACTACCCACGACAACCCAACCACCCACAGCAGCGTAACCAACCACTGCACAACCGCTGACAACTTATCTGACAGATACGCCGACAACACTAACAGATACCACGATGGATGTGGACTCAAGCTCTATCGTCTGAACCAAACAGCCAAACAGACGCGTTTTTTGGTGGATAAAAACTTTGTTTCAATATTGCTCGCGCTGCTATTAAGGCAGACATTTTTTTGGGAGGCCTGAAGCCAAATTTGACAGTTTCATAAGGACCAGACATATTTGTGCTTCAAAGAATAAATTTGGTTTATTGTAAAAAAAAAGAAAAAAGTAATTATTTAAACTTGTTTGTTATTCTATTTTTGGACGTTGCTCATGATTGTCTTGGCTTTTTACCCGCTTTTACTAGAAAAAAAAAGAATAAAAAACCATAAAAAAAACAAAAACAAAGCAAAAAAAAAAAGAACAAAACAAACACACACACACAACCCCCCCCCCCCCCCCTTCCCCCCACCGTACCAGTATGTGTAACAAGTAAATTAAACTTATCTCAACGTCACAGCTGTCGAACACAAAGCTAACTGCAATAACAATTCTAATCAGAATAGTTACAATTTTCAAACTTTGTTATAGATCCTTTTAAATATTCGTTATCGTGCATCTTTAAATAAATGAGCAAAAATAAATTCCCTCAAAGATGGATATATCGATAAATGGAAATAGTAGATATATGTATAGATAGGGGAAAAACGGTTAGATAGGCATAGGTGAAAAACGGACAATTAAACATCGCACCTTTAGGCACCTTTTTCGGGAATTCAGAGACTTGTAATAAGCGTTTAAACACTGCCCTAAATTGAATTATCTGTTTTCTTATATTATTAAAAGACTAAAAATCTATTATCTATTATTTATTATCAGGGTGATAAAATTGGGATTTCTTTAGCTTGATGTCGTCTATGGTCTCGTAAAAGCCCTATAGTTTTACACACACCAACCCCCTCCGCCCCCCCCCAAAAAAAAAAACAACAAAAAAACAAAAAAAAAAACAAACAAAAACAAACAAAAAAAAAAAAAAAAACAACAACAAACAAACAAACAAAAAAACAAAACAAAACAAAAACAAAAACAAAAACAAAACAAAACAAAACAAAACAACAACAACAACAAACAAACAAAACAACACCACCAACAAACAAACAAAACAACACCACCAACAACAACAACAATAACAACAACAACAAACAAACAAAACAAAATACCCAAACAAAATCATCATAATGAATTTCCTAAAAATGCCAATACCTTTCAAACACAAGTCCTAAGCAACCAAACACTAGGTATAAAGGAACAAAAGTATCTGTAATTAAGAAAAAAAAAAGTATAGCTAATGCATTAAGATCTGGACTTCAATATCATAATTATTGTAATAAAAATTAAGTAACTACCAAGGTGAATAGATTTTTAAGTTGAAATTTCGTTTATAAAAAAACTAAAAAAGCGGCCGACCACATAACCTGCCTAGGGAATTATGATTGTGCCGGGTATTATTTTAGAGTAACGTTACATAAATGCATCAAAAATGATTGTATGATAACAGTTAGTGATTGTTGCGGCTTTAGTGGAAGTGAAGCTGCTAGGAAATTATTATCTGATTTTATATTTTCCAAAGCTCTTTTAAAATCTTTTTAAACGTTTTATAAGAAGACTTGCGATTCCCGCAAAAGGTGCATAATGGTGCCTTTCGGGAATTCATAGCTGCGCATTTATTTAAACCGACATGATAAAAAACTATAAGAAAGATCTATAAATAGCTTCTACATAATTAGCCAATCATTATTAATCTTTCTGTGAAAACTGCTATCGGCGACACCAGCACCAATAACTGTAGCATGCGTATTAGCACACTAGGTAGCCTGGTTACTTCTAGCACTAGCGATAATGAGGGCTCGACCAAAGAGTTCTGAAAAGGAAAAAAAGGTATGTGTGAGTGTGTGCTGAGAGATTGTTTTAGAGTCCAATCCTCGCAGTGGTGAAGCTACCAGCGTGTGCCTGCTCCTCTCTATGGGGAAAAAAAGGGAGGGAAAAGAAGGGGGATCTAGGGGCATATCCCCGTCCCCCAGGACATTTTGAAAAAAAAAATATGGTGCAAATCTGTGCATTTTGGGTAATTTGGGAA
This sequence comes from Elysia crispata, assembly GCA_033675545.1. Classification (NCBI taxonomy): domain Eukaryota; kingdom Metazoa; phylum Mollusca; class Gastropoda; family Plakobranchidae; genus Elysia; species Elysia crispata. The sequence goes on from JAWDGP010000709.1 coordinate 19,310, forward strand.
GTGATTTTGAAGGTATTTAAGGCATGACTTTTTGTAATATCGAGAAGAAGACGTGAAGATGCATTTTCTTTTTTTGGCTTTTTTTTTTACGGAAGCATTTCTGGCGCTAGCAAGCAAGTCCAGATCAAACATAGCCGAACCGCATAAGAAAGGAAACAACACAAAGTAGAAGGGATGTGCCAGATGTGTTAATATCAAACAAAATAAAGATTAGATTTGAAAACCCACAGCGACAGAAGAATCACCCCCTCCCCTAAAAAAAAACCTCTTCATTATCCTCACACCTTCTCCATTTTGTTTGCTTTTATACTGCTGCTTTAATCTTCTTGTATTTACAGACAGACCTTATTTTTCTTACTGCTATCCAACTCGTTTCATATTTTGAAGTTATCACTTTCCCCCTGATGCCTAATATCTCATCTATCTTTTTTTTTTTCATAAAAAACCTCTTGCGCGATGCAACATCACTGTTGTCTAACCGCTGTATCAATTTTTTTTTTTTTTTTTTTACACAATTCTACCTCCCTCACCCTCCAACAAGAATTCCTTCATTCACTGTTACACCCAGCTAAACTTCTTTCTTTATCTCTCACCCTCTTCCAATAGTTGGTTTATGTACAGTATAGATTTCAAGGCATCCAAATCAACCGCTTCTCAACAGTTCCTTTACTTTAAGTTCGTGACAGAAAAAAAAATTAGATTAGGAAGAAAATGATTTGCCTATTTCTCTTCCTTAAGTCAGAAAATCTCAGTCTGCTATGCGCATCTTAGCGAATTGAGGAATTTCCAAATGACAGTGTTCAATATTTAATAGCTTTCTGCATTATTCGCAGAACAGATTAGGTCAGAAGATCTGCTTTGCATGCTGAACCTGGAAAATTTAAGTAAAACACGATCGAGAAAGATATCGACGATTCCACTTTAGTTTTCCCCATAGGAAGGAAACATATGACACTTCCAAACTTCCTGTCTTTCTGTTCCGGGATCAACATGAATGGAGTCTAAGATGGTCCAAAAGATTTCAACACTCTTTCGCGGAAAGAAAAAAAGTAATAGTTTTCAGCAGTGTAGAACTTGATATCAAGATCTAGATCTATTTATTGTCTCGATGTTTATTTTATTTATTTTTCATACAGGATATCCTAAAGATCTAGAACTTAGATCTAGATCTATATCTCGTTTTGAATCTCTCTGTCTCTGTCTGAGTGTCTCTCTCTCTCTCTCTCTCTCTCTCTCTCTCTCTCTCTCTCTCTCTCTCTCTCTCTCTCTCTCTCTCTCTCGCTCTTCTCCACCTCCCACTCTTTTCCTCTATCTCTCTCCTTCTTTCTCTTTCAATTTTTGTATTTGAAATAATTCATTGATTAACTCATTGTGTGCCAGAGCGTTTTCCACGGTTGTGCCAGGCCATTTTTACTGTGCATATTGTTTTTAGAGGATGCATTGGAAATTGGGTTCCAGTTTGGCTCATTTTTGTGTAACTATGACATATTATATATTTAGAGCTATCTCTCATAGTAAACTTAAAAATTTCATGACCGGGCTACCAATGGCGAAACAAAGATTGGTTCTTATATCGACGATACATCGTCGATTGGCACAGCTGCGGCTCACTATATCGACGATACATCGTCGATTGGCACACAATGAGTTAAAAACAAACTTTAAGACATGAAATGCCTCTAGCTAGATCTAGGTATATCTAGATCTAGATTAGATTATTCTAGATGGGTTTTCCCATAGTTTGTATGACTCATAAAAAGAAGCAAAAGGCTGCTTTCAATGTTACAAAGTGTATTGCCATTGCGAACTGCCACAACTGAGAAAGTCCCGTAATTTGCTTAACAGGTCATCAGAAGTGAACCATCCTGTAGAATCACAGAGAAAATCTGAAATGGCGTGGGACATAAGAAAGTAGTGTCCATTGTCAGATAGTTAGTCCATTTTCATGTCATTCACAGTATATCACTAAAATGAAAACTTTCAAAAACCTTGATAAATGCCGCTTTAAAAATATTTTTTTCTTAATGAATTTGACTTGCTAAACACGGATATGAAGATATTATTTGTTGCAATACTTTTCAAAATAAAAGCATTTTTAGGTTGCACAATTACCTTATGTTTGTCCCAGTTCTGTATACCAATATATTTCGTTTGGATTTTCCTATTGTATATTTCGTTTAAATTTTGGAATATAAATTATGTAATAATGGGATCTAAAGTGTTATGGCTTGGGATTTTGACTGTTTGTTGGATTATTTTTTTTGTAATTGCTAATTTCACTAGAAGGTCGAAGCTGCTTTAACTTTCATGGGCGAGCACGGAGTTTTGCCTACTTCATTTAAATATTCTCATTGTGCTCCACTTATTGTTGACCCTGACAGCTAGCCCAGCGCGTGTGTAGAACTCCGGAACAGGTGGCCCTTCTTTCCAATTCCAAAATTGAAGACTCGGATCAAGATGAGCCTCAGTAACATAAGACTTGTAGTTAAATGGGATTTTAGTGCAGCACAAAAATGCTCATATCTTGAAAAGTATTCATTTGCGACGAATAAAACCTTCATATTCGTGTTCAGCTTATCAAATTCATCCAGAAGCATACAATTTTGAAGCCTAAAGTGAGTTGGGCCAATATCTGAAAATTTACTGATAAAAGTATTGTATTATTTTGTCTCTTGTTTTACCTTTCCATTATTTGAAACATTGTATTTAAACCTGGTGGATATGATAGGATTAATTCTCTTATCACCAACACCACGAGGTAAAAAATATCAGCAACGAAAATATAACTATAAAGCGATAACGAGACTCTTTTTTTTTTTTAATTCTTTCATTATATTAGTCTTCATTCAAACATAAATGATTTCAAACGTACAAAATAGGAGTTTAAATGCCGCACTGTCTTAAACCAAGTGTTGTAATTGTATAAAGTAAATGGCATGAAGTAGGACTTCTTACCAAACATCACAAGGATCAAAAGTCAATTGAATTCTTGCCATATGTCTACATTTTACAGGTGATTGGAGGTAACAAGCTGATGGATTTATTACTGTTATTTATAATTAATGTTAATGATTGGTTTACAAAAATTATTACAGTTGCATCTCTATAGATATGAGACAAAAAGTGAATTTTGAACATGGTTTGTAGAAGGGTTCACAAGCGCTTTGAAAAACATTTCATTTTAACATTATAAAATCAGTTTTAATTTTAAAAATTTTGTTATATTTTAGTTCGTAAATAATCCAGATATGTTGATCAGCAGGTAAAAATTGTGAGTATAATAGAGTCATTTTAAGAGGGCTTTTATAACATGCTTTAATGATTTTCATATTTTTATTTTCAGTGTTATTAGATGCTCTTACTGCGATGGGCTGATGTAATATCTATCAACAAATCAAAGGGGTATAATCCACTCTAAGATAAGGCTCACAAGATGGCATCATCAGCTGCTGCACAGATTATGAGGTATTCTTTTAGCTCTCTCTCTCTCTCTCTCTCTCTCTCTCTCTCTCCCTCTCTTTCTCTCTTTCTCTCTTTCCCTCTCTTTCTCTCTCTCCCTCTCTCTCTCTCTTTCTCTCTCTCTCTCTCTCTCTCTCTCTCTCTTTCTCTGTTATTTTTACCTGACAAGTGAATGATTCTCTAACTGCAGCTTTGAAACTATTGGACATACATTTATTAGTTTGCGGCTTGCTATCTCTTTTTTAAAAGTTTAATAATGAAAGGTTTTGAATGTTCGATACTGAATGAGTTGCAAATAATTCTGATAGTTTGCTCACCCTCTTTTTGTTAGAATACTCGTTATCACACATTTCTAAGGCCGAAGATTATATAAAATGCTATTCTGGCAAAGATGTAAACCAGTAAACTAACAGGAATCAATTCAACTACTGGCAGTTGAAGTTGTCCCAAAACTGTACAAAAATTCAAAATTAACACATTGTTATCATTTTGTTCTGGAAAGTGGTCACAAGTCCAGGTTTCATGTAAACAAAATTTTCTTTTTTAAATGGAAATTAAAAAAAAAAGATCCACAGTTTTGCATGGAATTTCATACATTTATTCAACCACTCACATTTAATACTACTAGAAACTTATTTTTGGAGTTTCCCGTACTAATTTTTAAACATCTTTAATGGAAAGTCAAAGGAACTTGCAAGTGCTTACGGTGACTCTGATTAAAACAAGAAGAAAAAAAAATATTGGTCATCGTTCCAGAAATCTTCAATATTTTGCTTTTTACATAGTTGATATTATTTTTAGTATCGTGTCACCTTCGTTTTTGAAAATGTTCTGCTGTTAAAAAAAGAAAAGCAGAAAGAATTGCCTTAAAGACAATTGTTACGTCTTCCTGTTTCAGACAAGCTGATGCTGTCAAGGAGACCATGACAGGTAGGAACCAAGGACGAGAGTATTTAAAATAAGTATTAAAAAAAAAACGAGGGTGTTTTTTCCTTAGACTGTAGATAATTCTTGCTTATTTATGTCCTGTTCATCTTTTATACTTCATATTTGTGTCAGATTATGAACGTTTTGTTCAATTGAAAAATATTTATATATAGATTAATCAAGACTCATGAAATGTGCACAGCAATCATGTTCAGGATGGAAGAAAATGGCAATTATGAAAAGCATTTTATTGCTTCATCATATTGTTAAAAATTGTCATTATATGTCAGAAAATAAATGCAATTCCTGTTTACAAGGGTTGAATATGTTTTTTGGTAGCAATTTTTTTTTTTTTTGTGTTTAAATTCTAATTTTAAGAACATTTAATGCCCCACCTATCTATGTAAAATTAATTATTCATATTAGTCATTTTTTGTCTTTTTTCTATTTTTGGCCTTGTGGGTCGACTGTCACAAAACATTTGGAAGCATTGAAAAAGCTCATGCTGTTGTCCTTTATGTTCATACTTATTTATTTTGTACGCTTATTTAAATGCTTGTAAATTTAGTGAGCGACTCATGGCCTTCATTCTGTTGATCTTGTCTTCTAATTTTGCCCTTCGCAGGATCAGAGAAGTCCATCTCGGAGCTGTGGGTGAGTCGCCAGAAATTGGAGGATTTGTACAAGCGGCTACTGGTCCTAGACCTGGAATATGCACTTGACAAGAAAGTGGAGCAAGATTTGTGAGTACATGACGATTTTTTAAAAAATCTTGCACAATTGGGTCCCTTTGGACATTAAAAAATTTATTTGTATTTTTTTTTGTATTTGTAAACAAATTCTAAAGGTTGTTATCCAGCATGGAAATGAAATAAAGATCTCAAGAGTCAAATGAAATTGTTTTTCATTTTGTGAAAAGGAAAGAGTAACTGGAAATACAGTATTTTATCAGGATCATCTGGGCTTGTAAAATCTACAAGTCAGTCAGTCAATCATTTTTGAACCTCGAATAATATATCTGACCTGCTTCAAAACTGTTCTGAGTAGGAACCTAGGAAGAATGCTCTAAGTGAACGATGGTAAATAGTTTTCTGTCAGCACAGGGTAGTTGAGTTCCTAGATATCTATCAATGAATATGGGACAATGTTGATGAAAGAGTGATTGAAAAACAGGAATTAGTGGTGCGCTACCTTTTTTCTGCTCTTTATTTTACTGATATAACCTGCGTCTCAAATTACCCAAAGTTCCTTGATTTTGCAAGGCCAGTGGAAATAAAATCACGCTGCCAAAAATACGAACCTTCATTTTGGTTTTGAGAAGTCTTGTGACAAAAGTTTTTAACCCAAGCACTGCCTTTTATATCAGATCACAGTAATAGATAAGAATTTCTTTTTTGTAGCATAATCTTGTAAATTTTCATTGTGTTTTAAGAGTGTCATGTAATTGATAAGTTGTGTAAATTGTAAACAAAAAAAAAACAACAAAATTATACCCAAAAAAGTTATATACTTGACAAAATTTTCAAATTTCTATCTTTTTTTCATTTCAGGTGGAATCATGCTTTCAAAAATCAAATCAGTGCTCTCCAGTCACAGACAAAAGATCGGCAGGTAAATAAAAAATCTTGCCCTAAATATGCCTGCTATAAAATTTCTCTTTCCACATGAATCAAGGAGAATGGTTCACATGACGTAAAACAATTTTAAAATGCTGTTACAATCATATCATATAATAGTTATTCTATGCAAATTTTGTGATGGTTAGTTTGTACAATGATGTTATTGCTCTGCTATTCTTTGTGGGAAAATCTGACATTGTCAATTTCCTAAATTTGCTAGTGGAGAGATAGTCACACTGTGGTCCAATAGTTTCAGTGATTTTATTTCAGTCTTATTTCTTTTTGGTTCAGCAAGTTATTTATTTAATTCCTAATTGAGAGATTACAAATTTTTGCAACATGCGTCAGCATCTGAAAACAGGTGATCAGAAAAAAAAAGCCAAACCAGATGAATTCTGATCACGTTTAGAGAAATTGCACCATCTCATTTTATAGTAAGGTTTCACCCTGCTTTGCATCAGTATTGAAACAAAGATTGATTGAAAGGGTGTTGCAAAACATCATATTTTCTGCAGATTAAACTTTTTTTTTTAAATTCTTGTTTTCTTTGATACACATTTGATCTTAGGCCCAGCAGACAGTACTGGACTAAAGATTTTCCTTGACAATCTCAGTGTTTAGTCAAATATCCTTAGTTTTATATTATATTGTGTGATACAGTTTGGAATAAAATTTTTATGATCTTTTCCAGAATCCTAAAAAGTCGGAGGCTCAAGCCACCTTGAATCTGTTCCTAGAGACAGCTAGTGGATTTTACCTTCAGGTTTTAATTATATTTTTAAAAACAAATTCATTACAGATATGTCGTTTGTCATAGAGGGGCATATTACAAATTTGTGGGTTATAAGTGCACTTTTAAACAGATGAATATTGATATTATTATATAATTATATTCCAAAACAAAATGATGTACAAATTATATACAATTTTTATTCAAATGAAAAGATACTTTGTTTAAATGAGAAAGTATATATTTCTGATTAAAAATATCCATATTTGAATTAGGAAGGTAATAAATAACTTTTTAGAATTATTCATCAAATCAATTACGCTTATTTATGATCTGAATTATTCATCTCTCAGAGAATAGTTTCTATTCTTGAAAAGAAAATGTTTTAAAAAAAAATATTTTTGTTCATCCTCATTTTTATTTCGTTCACCATGAGAATTGCATATTTTACATTTGACACCTTTATCCTTTTGATCTTTCATCCTAGTTTCTTCAAATGATTTGCTCCACATTCAAGTTGGATGTTCCATTTAGAAGAAGATCTGTAGCATTTGGAATTATCAAGGGTAGGTAAAAAATTAAAAAAAAAAAAAGAGATTTGAATGCATGGTTAAAATGAACATTTTGTTTAATTGCTGGGAGTGGTACTAAAATTGTAAGTTCATTATTCTTTCATGGACTTTGAGTTGGGATGTAATTGATATTTAAGTTTGAAACTGCCTTCGGGGTGACCTCAATATTTATGAGGGATTTTGGTTGACTTTCACTTCAATCATATCACAACAAGTTGAGCAATGTCGCTGCTGAGTGAATGACTATCATTTTGAATAGAATTTTAAAAGGGAAGTGGGAATTGATTCATTTCTCTTTATTCACTTATTTAGATTTTTGTATACTGAACCACATGCACATTCTTGATTTCTTGATCTTTAGAAAACACAACATACTACAAGAATATTGTGACGCCCAAGAAAAGTTCATGTTTGTATATTTGCTGCTACTGTCTTGTTCATCTTGGTGACATAGGTTAGTATGAGATAGCCCTTAGTCTAAATATGATGTATGTTATATAATCACCAGGCCTACACAATTTAGCCTCCATTTGGATAAAGGGCTAACTGTTTTTCTTGAAATTTTCATGGTTGGAAAAATTTACAGAAAAACTCACAGAATGATTCTTTATGTTACTTCAAAACACCTTTATCCTTGGGTGAACTTTTGGCTTTTCCATATACAATTCCAAGAAAACTAGTGCATGTTTTGATATTTGATTAGATGGAATTAGTTATTTAGTTGTGTCAGGAACTTTGGGGAGAAACATGTTTGGTATCAATTAAAAACAAATTCCTTTCCTCGATTCTGTCTCATATAAGATTTCTGTTATAAAGTCCACTAAGGCACTCAAGCTGTAAAGCACCCATGAAATCAGCCAGCTTGTCTTCATACAATGACCAATATAGCAATTTTCTCTTTGAAGGGCAAAACTTTTAAATCTGGACGGATATTTTCTCTTTGATAATTTTTTTTTTCTTTCTGTCTCCTACTCATTTCTTTCAGCTCGCTATCGTCAGCAGACAGAGCAGGCCCAAACATATTACAGACATGCTGCCAACCTCTCACCAAACAACGGTGAGTTGTACCCCCTTTGCTTCCAACTGTGATTTGACTTCAATAAATGCGTTGGAAGAGATTACTTAAGATCTGTGAAAAAAATTGTTTTTCCAGTTATCATTCAAATGAAAAGTGAATTTTATCTTGTATTTTGTTTTGAAGTAGTAATGTCAATGAGAGGAAATGACTTATACAAACATTTTTAAAATGTGAGTTTATCACGTTTGGGTTCTTGATCAAGACAGGAACTTAATTTTTTATGTAGACATCTTCAAATTTACCTTTATGTTCAGCCCGAGCTTGTTGTCCCCTCATGATAGGATCTTTGAGCACCTGATCTTAAAGTAGAGTCCATGCCAAATAGCTATGAGCAGTGAAAAGAATAGTGACACAGGTTTTTCTATAAAGTAGATATAGTCATGCTAAAAAAAGAATTTCTAAAGAAATGTTATCCCAGGTTATCTGATTTTGATATCTTTTTATCTAGGACAACCATACAATCAGCTAGCTATTCTAGAAGCTTCAAGGGGAGACAAGCTATCCACAGTGTTCTACTATGTACGCAGCTTGGCCGTGAGACATCCTTTCCCTGTGGCAGCAACCAACCTGGAAAAGTTTTATTCAAAACTCATCAAGGACACGTGAGCAAATAGCAGATCCCATAATTTTTTTACATTATCAGCGTTATCCTTAATAACCCATATCTCATGGATTCACTGTTTTTGTTAGTATATGATGGTTTTTTTTTGTTTGTTTTAGATTTGGAAATAAATCACTAGGAAAATGTGTTCATTTTGCACTTTTGAAAAGATTTTTTAGGAACATAGCCATTTATCTTTAAATTTATCAGAACCCTGTTTTATTTTTTCAGTTTATTGACAGATTTGACTTTGTTTGAAAAAAGACAGACAGTCAGACCTCATAGACACTCATATGACAAGATGCAATTTGTTAGGTCTGAAATTCTTTAGCAGGAGGAAAGAAAGAACAACAGCCAACAGTCTTTGTCTTATGTTTTCATCTTCGTAACATTCTTTGCACCAGGTGTTTTTAAACAGGTTGAAGGAAGGGAGGTTTATCTCATCTTGCTGCACATATTTCAATCTTGCCTTTTTTTTCTCTCTCCAGGCGCTCTGATTTTGATGGCCCGAACTTGACAGTGAGTGAAATCGTCACAGCCTTTCTTCAGTTCCAGGCTCTGTTGCATATGGCCACAGGTAGAGTCGTTTTGCTTGTCTTTAATGTGTACAATATAGATCTTGTCTGGAAACTGAACTGGAGTTAGAATTAAAGTATAGATGCTTTTAAATTATATAGATATTTGATTTTTGATTATTCAATTTGCCCTCCATATTTGGTTGACATTCACTGAACTTTAAAAATACAGATTTGAAAAGAATTTATCGTATGTCTGAACTTTGGAAGATATTTCAAAGATTACATCTAAATCAAAATCAATTGTGAAATTATAAGTTTGATGGACATTCAACAAAAAGCAGTAAAGATAGGTTATAAATAAATTTTTAAAAAATTTGTGAATAAGATTTCCATTTTTTTTGTATGTCTAGCAGTTACATTGAATCTGACATATAATTTGAGTTTCAAACTCTTTTTAAACAGCTTTCACGTTATCCAAAATTATGGCAATATTTCTAAAGGAAACAATGCTGTCTTTGGTGTAAGTTTCTTAAATAAGATAAGTAAGAATTTTTCGCATTGTGTTAGTTTCAATTAAATGCTTGGACATTTGATCTTTAAATTGGATTTAAATGAATAAACCTTCGACATAAATAACCACAGGTCTGGATCGAGCCTCAAACTTGAAGACGCGTATCACGTCTGGCCTGAGTGGGCACATCCGCACTCAAACTGTGACTGCAGCCCACCTCACAGGAATGGTAGCCATCTCTGTGTTTGGTCTGCACCGCGCCCGCAATGATACAACCATGACTGCTGTCGGTGTGGACTCCTCGGCTTGTGGGGATTCGATGAGGAAAAAGAATCTTTCCCCTGAGGAGGAATATGTTCTACAGATACATCTAAACTTTGCAGGTATTATTTTGACATTTTAAAATTTCTTGTTGCTTAGTTAGCCAATCGATGGCAAATTGTTAAAACTGAATATGTAAGTTATCAGTTCTGAGTAGGCTATAGATTTTTGTATTCATCTTTGAAAAATGTGTGCTGTTTTAATTCCTTACTTTCAGAAATATATATATATATATATATATATATATATATATATATATATATATATATATGTATATGTATATGTATATATATATGTATATATGAATATTATATATATATTATAGGAAAAATTCAGCGTTACTGCCAGTAACCAATATATGTTAAAAGCTATTTGACAAAATTAGAACTGAATGTCCAAGAAATCTAAAAAAAAGTAGAAGACAAAGGATAAAGGAAAATGTTGAACCAGAGAGAAACCAAAGTGAACCACATGTCTAATATTTTCAAATTCCCCACAGTAAAGCTGCTGGAGACGATGCTGGCTCACACACCCAAGGAAGACAACAAAGCCAAGGACTTCTTGACGCTGTCGGCCATCAAGGTTCTTCTGGACTGGCTCTACCTCAACAAGGACGTCCTGCAGTCCAAGGATTTTAACAATACAAGGTGCTCTTTTAGACTTTTACTCAGATAAGACTCTGCGAAGGACTTGCGGGGACATGAAAACAGTTTAGAACTACTTTTTAAGCTTTTCACAGTTATAAAATGTATAGTTTTTAATTATTTTTTTTGTTTGTTTAGTTTTTAACAAATATTGATGTTTTTAGACTATTAGCTTACCTTATACTACTCCAGTGAGCTTGCTTTTGTTTTGAAAATCCTAAATTATTATACTCCATATCTTTATACAATTTTGTGCATCAAGTCCAAAATAAGCTCCTATAGCTATGGCCTAATAGCGAAGCGATTGCCAGATTTAGACTTAAAACTGAATGTGAAAGCAGTGAAATAAAGATTCTTTACATCATTTTTTTCATTCTGTTAACTCTCTCTCTCCCCTTGCCACCCTCCCTCTCTCCAGTATCTGGTCTGACCTGTGCAAGCTGCTCAACACCCAGCAGTGGCTGCTCAACGACTGTAACAAGGCGTCAGATCTCCAGAAGTGTGAGTCTGCTCTATTTAAAGAATTGATGGCCCAATCTGATCTATTTTAGAAACCATATGTTTTAACTGCCAAGCTTATAGTAGCTGTCCCTTTAAACCATTTAGTATGTAAAAGCTAGTTTTTAATCTGTCAGTGAACTTTAAGTTTCAAAAGTATTGTACTTGATTTTTTCATAATGAAAGACAGAAATCATCCTGAAAAATCACTTTGAAAGTATAACATTTAATGGTACAAACCTTCTCAGTTTTGTAATTCAAACATCTGTTGAAAACAGATTTTCTATGTGCTCAGATAGTGATAATTAAACTTTTGTAGAATAAATAAATAATGAGAATCTTAATGTTAAAACAGCAACACTGACCTTTCACATTAAAGAACATGTTATATTTGTTCTGGTCTAGATGAAGATACACCTTTGCCTGAAGACACGGACTTGAGATGCTTTCAGCCTCTTGAGCCAACATACAGGTGGGTTTACGTCCACCAAAATTTAATGTGTATCTGGTTGAAGTATACTAATACATATGCAAATAAGGGGATTCAACATAAGAAGCATTTTCATTAGTTGTCTAATGATGAAATTGATTTTTTTACATAAACATGATAAAACTTGATTTAAAGGGACAAAAATTCATTAGAAAGAAAACGCAAACCATTAGAGGTACTATAAATGCCGAAATGGATTTGTTAAGGGCAAGATGTTAAAAACCCATCTAATACTCATATTTGAATAGAAAGTTCAAAAAAATTAAAAAAAATTCTGTCTTTATTCTTTGGACTTTACAAAGGTGTTTGATGTATTTTGAGATTAAATAAAATGTAATAGAATCTTTTTGTTTAAAAATTTTTTTACCTGTCCTGAAATGTCATGCACTTTTCCTTTACCTGGCTTACAAGTGTCATTATGATTATTACAGATTTGGGTTGATCAGAACAAAATTGAATACTTAATATTTACAACAATGTGAATGAAAAGAATGTTCTTTTTTTATTTTCTTTGCGAATGAATCTTTTTCATGTTTTGTACCAAAGGAACCCTTGGCCATTTTGAGTTTGAAAGAACTGGTTTTGTTGTAACTTAAATTTCTTTTTATATATATATCAACCAAGAGCCAAGGAAATAAGAGATTTTTTTTTTTAAATTTTCAAACTTTGCTCTTTACAGAAGATTCTCATGTTAGTGCCTGGACCATGCAATCTCAGGCTTGCTGTTGGAAAGAAACAAAAAAAATGTTTAATTTTTCATCTTTTAATTTTTTTTTTTTTTTACGCCAACAAAACTGTAATAATTACACAGAACAGTTGTTTTTGTTACATTTCATTGCTTCTCCCTTTCTCTTCTTTTCGCACGCGTAGCTCATACAACTTCCACAAGTCAGTCGGTGAAGAACTGAGTGCTGCGTGTGAAAGAGACTTGAGGTGTCTGAGGCTGGTTGCCCACGGCAAATGGTTGGCCCAAGATCTTCCCAAGCTGAAGCTTGTGATTTACCAGCCCAACAAGTCTATACGCAACCAGTTTTCCACACAGAAAGGTATCTTTTCCAGAGTCTGAACGAAAAAAAATGGCATTCAGACTCTGAAAATGTCTCTAATAGTGTAAAGCTATTTCATATTGTGATGGCCTACACAGGCCACCAGTTTTCCATACCGAAAGGTATCTATGCAGAGCTTGAATGAAAAAAATTGACATTCAGAATTTGAAAATAAGTCTATAAGAGTATAAAGCTATTTCAAATTTTGACGGCCTACACAGGCTTGTGCAGTTTTGCTAATCTTAAATTCTAAATGTGTTTTGATAACAAAGGAGTATCCAGTTTTAGCAGGCTGAAGGTTTGACTGTAAGTTTTACTCCCTGGCAAGGAGAGAAGAGTGGTATGGTCTTTATCAGGGTTACAAATCTTTCGTTTTCTCTGATTTTAATACAGTATCATTTTAAGATAAATATAGAGCTGGAAGTAAATAGTTGCAAGAGGAAAAGAATGCTGCTTTAAGAAATAAGACTTTCGGCGTAAATTGATGCAAGTCTTTACCTTCTGGCAGTACCCCAAGCATCAGAGCGTCAGGCGCTGCCATCCACGAAGCCCACACAGAGAAAAAACATAGCTATGCAGGTGAGTATGGTACATTATATTCATGGCTCAGTGTTCAAATAATGCAATGGAACTGAATTTGCCCTTCCCTCTTATTTCTATGTGTGTAGTATGGGAAATGAACTAATTCTGTAACTTCACAATCCATTCAAAGATCTTTCTAATTACCAATTAGAAGTCCACTAATTTTGGCCAAAAAAAAAAATGACAAAAGGTGGATTGCTTTGCTGATTTTTTTAGAACTGCTCATTTATTTTAATTTAGATGATAATGAATGTTTAAAAGAATCTCTAGATTTGGATTTCACCAAAATTCAAACTGTTTCATTAAATAAGATGCTGTACGTGTTTAAATTACTTGAAGCCAAGCAAATCAACTTATGCATGACTTTGGGATCAATTGAACAAAAAGCAATGAAAATAAAAGTTCCTTATCCATCTGCATTGGTTTTTTTTTTTTTTCAAGTGTATTTTTCAACTGACGACTTATTTTTCACCTTTTTAGAGACTTACAGGCACACGCAAGGCATTTTCCTTATGTCCTCATCTTCATCATTATCTTCACCTCCCTATTGTTTCAGACTATAATGAAGAAACAGCAACAACGTCAGCAGCTAGAACAAGATATGGGTCCAGGGAGCAGTCCGCTTTCAGTAATATATACTTAGTAATTTGTAAACAATTGAGTTTATGTGTCTCTTGTCTTCTGATTTCATTTATTAAATGAAATTTTCTCTATATCATAATGGTAGAGAGCAAGTAGCAAGATTTTTTTTAAGGAGTGGTTAATAGAGTAGACAGCAAAAAATGATCAAAATCTCATAAAAGTACTTAAAAAGATAAAAAATCAAAATCTACGCAATTTTAATGTATATAAGTTTCAGTTCTTTGTAAAAGTATCCTAAGCAGTATAAAAAATGGTTTAAAAAGTATCTGAAGACATGAGATTCAATGGAGATGTAAAATACGCTCAAATGAAACACAATTAAGTTTTGATCATAGTATTAATTACAGCAAAAAAATTTTTCTGTCATTCTTTTTCAGGTAATATCTGAAGAAAGTCGACCACCTTCTGCAGAACATGTTCAGCAAGCAATGTCACCAGCAGATATAAGCCCGGCTTCTTCTGCTGCCAGCCAAGGTCACAAAGGCAGACAGGCTGGAGTTATCTCTCTCCCTCACAAGGGGGGTAACCATAAAAACTTGCCTCCACGGTAGGGACAGGCAGCTCTTATTACCTTTTTTTTTTACAAGTGATGAAAGAAAAGATGGTGTAAGGGAAGCAAAAAAAAAAATAGAGAGAAATATTGAGGTCCTGGGTATCATGGAAGTGTTGGATCTTATCAGGTTTTATTCTTCATTACTGTTTTTGTCGCAAATATGCATTGGCTGGTACCAGAAAATGGAAGAGACAATAATTTTGTGAATTTTTAAGTGCTTTATAATGCTAACCTAGAGTCAATGCTGACACACCCTCCTCAAGCTGTTTTTTGTTTTGCTTCACCTGTGAGAGATATATCGATACCTTTTTGCCTGTGTATGTATTGACAGTATCAGGTAAATTTGGTATCTTTTCATAGTGAAACTAATAATTGAAGGGTTTAGCCTTTGACAGCAATGTCTGAAAATCAGTCAATATGTCTTAAGATGAGAAAGAACGAAACCAGATAAATGTAAAAAAAAAAATAACAAAAAAAATGTAAATCATTGTGATTTTCAAAGAGTTGCACATGATCCTATGAGAAATTAAAATGTTTAATGTTAATCATAATGTATTTCTAAGATTATCTTTTTTTTTTTTGGGTCTCTGGCTCAATTTTTGTATCTGCTAAGTATATATATATGCTTCTCTCTTTTTGTCTTTTTTGTATCATATTGAAAGCTTGAACTTGTTTATAACCAAAAAGGCATAATGCTGTGCTTATCATTTTAGTAGGTATATGTGTGAGTGCAAAAGTATAAGCACTAGTTTATAAACTACTATATGTTCTTCTGTTTCTTTATTCCGTTAGGCTGTCAGCAAAAGCAGTGGCTGGGCAGCAGAACCAGGCTATTAGTCCACGCTTGCAAAAGAAGTTTGCAGGCCCCAAAGGCGTTTTTCAGGATGGTGCAATGCTTCGGCACCAGCAACAAGAAGACCAGAGTAAGGAGCGATCAGGAAGCATAGGGGCAGCAAGGGAGGAGAGAGAAAAGGACAGCTACCCCAGCTTGGGGCCCGATAATTACCCTGCACTAGTCAGCTCAAGGCCTCCTCTGCCCCAGCCTAACATGACTGGGCAACCTCCGAACCAGAGTGGCTCTGGCTTTGCCTCCGGCTGGCCTGGGTTTGTGTTCGGTGGGCAAGAGCCAACGTCTCCAAGGGTTGGGCCACCTCCAAGGTTCAATATGCCACCAGAAAGGGGAGGCGATTCCCATGCTGCGCCACCTCGTTCTCCCAAGCAGCAACAGCAGCAACAACAACAGCAACAACAGCAACAGCAAGAGTTCATGGCAGCAATGCAGGCCAGGCAACAACAGCAACAGCAGCAGCAACAACAGCTTCAGTTTTACCAACAGCAACAACAACAACAGCAGCAGCAGCAGAAGCAGTCCCTACCACCTCAGATGTATCAACATCATCAACACCAACAGCCTCCCCAACAGCAACAGAAGATGCACTCACAACCACAGGCTCAGCCAATGCAGCATCAACAACAGCAGCAGCAGCAGCAGCAACAACAACAGTCCCCTGGCAATGTCTCCCAGTTGTCAAATATTCAGCTGGGCCGTTTATTTCAACAGTCTCAGATGGGTGGAAGTTCGGGTAGCGCTCACGGCTACCTGCAGACTCACGCAGCTCTTGCCAATGGTCAGGGTCGTTCTCAGGGTCACAGCTCCCAGCAGCAGACCATGGACCAATCTGGACCTATTCTCGGACGCGGTCCAGAAATGTCAGCCGGTCCCGGATCATCATCGGGAGGTGGTAAACAGTTTCAGGGATCGAGGAGGGACCCAGCCTACTTCACAAAAACCCCAGGTCAGCAAATTATTCCTTTCAGTCTTTCAGCGCCTATTTTGGATATCATTCCAAAGTTTGTACATGATTTTGTTTTTATTTCTAATAAAGCCTGGTTCCATTTATTTGTGTAGTTGAAGCAAAGCGGAAAAAGATCTTAAAATTACAATTCACTCTTCGCCCTGGAAGCTTGGATAAATAGCCAACAAAGTTTTGTTTTTGTTTAAGGTTTTTTCCTCTCTTCAGTTTTGCTTCTACTGTAAAGTATATATAACATAAGTATAAATTTCCCTTGGACCCCAAGGCATTACTTTGCTTGTATACTAAAACATTACCTCCTGTTTATAGAGCTGAAATGCATTTCTTGCAGAGATAAGAGGCTATTCAATGCAGTTGGTGAAAACTCTCTCTCATTTTTCTATTATGCATTTCTAGCTCTTTTCTATTTTCTCATACTTTCTTTTATTTGTTTCTTTTTAATCTCAGCTCCTGTGGGATTTATTCCCCCTCCTGGGCCTCCAGTGTTACCGCCATCGAATAAAGGAAGTGGTAACGCCAGAGGAAACTTCTCTGCTGCCGCAATGATGGCCTCAGGACCTTCTTCGTCAGGTGAGAAAAAGATTTAATACATGTTCACTGCTTAGTCTGAGTAGGTTTCTAGTCTTAGCTCCTAGATGTTTTTTTCTGATTCATGTGCAGATGTTTTTTTTCAGACATATTAAAAAAATATTTATACCTGCCCACCTTAGCTTGGTATCAAGTTTCTGATATCTGATGCCTTTCAGTGGTGATTTTGATGCAGCTAAAAACCATTAGAATGAGGAGCTAGGCTAATGGTTTTTATATTGGCTAAAGATCTGACTGGCATAAATAACTTTTTTGTTAATGGGGGTGGACTCAAATACACAGATTACAGTTTTGCAGGTTTAGGACACATAGTTGCTGTATTATAAGCTGTACAAAGATTAGATTTAAAATTCAAAAGAAAACGGCATGATCTCGTTGGATCAAACTTATTTATATGTATTTTTGAACTGGAAATATTTCATGTCTTTTCTGTCCAATCTTATGTCAGGCAACTCGTTCATGAACAGTCAGCAGGCAGCTGGTCAGGCGTCTGCTCAAAATCAGCAGTCTTTGCATCATCACTTTCTACAGCAGCAGCAGCAGCAACAGCAACAACAGCAGCAGCAGCAACAGCAACATTCACTGCCTCAGTCTGGTCTTCTGTATCAAAATATTCCATTACCAGGCGGAGCTGAAGGGAAAGGTTTGTGTTTGCACAGATTCTATCTTTCCATTTTTTACTTATGATTATACAACAATAGTTTATGATGAGGAAAAGATTCATATTTTGCAGGCCCCTGGTTAAAAAAAAATCATGGATCTGTAGAGGAGACAAATATCAAATAGTTATTAACTTTGCTAAATATCAAATTTTGAAATAATTAATGGTATTAATATCAAATTATGAATATGTCTCGATCAATTTAATAAGCAGATTTAGCTGCTATAACAAGATGAGCTATTGATAGAGCTCCCCCCCCCAAAAAAAAAAGAAAGAAAGAAAAAGATATGCATTTAATGAGCAATTGAATTCTAACTAAGGGATGAAGTTATTTTTTTAAATTTTTTTTGGGAACCGTTTTTTTGTTCTTCATGATTTTCTACCCTCTAATGCCTCAACACTTCCCAGGTCCAGATCATAAATATCCCAGTCCGAGCCAAGTTTCTGCCATGCAAGATTCTCGCTTGTCTGCCAGTTTCCAAGGTCACGCCGCTGTGAGTTTCATTTTATTACAAGTGTCCAAATTAGTGAAAGTTCTAGCCCAAATCGACCTGAGAAAAATACAACTAAATTGCAGAGAAATTACATAAATGCTGAAAAAAAAAAAAAGAAAGATCACGTACATCAGCTATGGCTTGAATTGCAACGGAATCAGCTTAAAGTCAACACTGCGGGACAAAAAAAAGTGTTGACTTTAAGCAGCACATTATAAAAAGTTTGTCTCCCTTTCGTTACTTATGATAGTGGTCTCCCTTTGCAGTGTCCCTATTTCGTTACTTATAGTGTAGTAATTATACAAATTATTTAGGCAAAGAGAAAACCTCACCGAGTCTGAAAAGAGGTTCATTTAAACAACTTGAAGTACTGCACACAAAACTACAAAACATGCGTTCATACCTACCATTATTGCTCTATTTTTTTCAGCTTTATCCTCTTTCACTTTCGTTTTGTTTTCACACAAAAAAAAATAATGGCTTGATACAAAAAACTGTTTAGTATTATGGGAGGCTCTGAAAAGAATGTTATTGGTTCAGATGAGCGGCTGTGGGGAGAAAACTATAAGTTAGGTCTAGAATACTCAAGATCAAGACAGACACACAACCTCCAACCCGCCCATGCCCTAAACACCCTTCTTTGTTACTGTCACAACCACACAAGACCACATTACGTCAGCTAGGCCTTTTTAAGCACACTATTGATACACAGTGACTTACTGGTTGTTGGGTTTATAAACAAAGAACTATATCCCGCCCACGCATCCCTATGCATCCCTGCTTTTTTGTGTTTCACCTTTTCCCATCCACCACGAGGTGTTGACTTTAAACAAAAATTTCCCTAAGGCATTAACTTTATCAGAAAATCAGTTACTTAAACAAAGAAGGAAAAAAAAATGGGACCGAAGTGTGGTGTTCACTTCAAACGGATTCCACTGTATCTTATTCTTAGAAATCTTAGAAATGTCAATCCAACACTGAAGCTTAAATTGATCTAGTCTGTGGGCTAGGGGAGATATTATTGGACTTATTTCCTGATTTTGCTTGATGTTTTGATGATGACAATTGTTGATACTGTTATTGTTGTCATTACTATTATTGTTGAGGTATGTTTAAAAAGCAAACTCGTAGTAACTGTTCTTCTTGTTCCATTGCTCAGGGAACTCCCAAACCAGAGAAGCAACAAAACGTTCCTGCTCATTTCTTGTAAGTGATAATTTTTTGTTGTTGTTTTTTAGGTAAATATTAAGCTTTGAGTAGTTTCAGTAATTATATAATAGATTTACATTTACAGATGAATCATGAACACTTAATAGATATAATGAGAAAAAATATGGCAGCAGAGACGTCTAAAAATTGTATTTTTAAGACAATTCACTCGTTTCTGAGATGAAAATGCAGAAGAGAGTGCAGGCCAGGCTTTCATACCAGTTTCTTTGATATCATTTCGAAGCCCACAAATTGAGGTAAAGAGCTCTTTTTCTTGATTGCTTGAACACATAGTTTTTGAGTCTTACATGCCTGATGTTTTGAGATTAAGCCAAGTCTAAACAGAATATTATGAGGTAGAAGTGAAAGGGTTTTTCATGCCTTTTTTTATTTAATTTTTTACTTACCAAAATTGTGGGCCTGGCAAATGAATCTGTACAGTATGAACTTTTCTCATGGGATTTGTCCATCTGGCTTAAAGTTTTCTCGGAAACAGATTAATTATAAAGTTATGGTTGCTAAAATGTAGCGATGGAAAAAAACTTAAACTTAATTGATGTGTGTGTGTGTGTGTGTGCATCTATCTCAGTGTTGGTATAATAAACAAAGATGACAGTTTAGTTTTGGAGAGCATATGCAACTTCAAGTAGTTGTATTGATACGATGTAATGCAATTCTTTTAGACCATTTGACAATATGTGTGCTCTGTACTTTTCTACCGATGAAATCATCTGGTGACTGTTGTCTGTACCCTGCTCTTCAACAGGCGTTGTCCCACCCACTATTTTTTAATGTGGGCAATGCATTGTTTCTCTAGAGGGTTCTGCTTTGGAATTATTTTGAGAGGGAATATTTCTTTTGTATGCTGAAAAGTAAATGTCTATTGCTGTGTGAATTTCTTGTATTGAGCTTGGTTGCATTGGTTTTTTGTTTAATGTAAGAAGCAATTCGGCCTGTTTTCAGCGTAAGGGATTTATATGAGGAAAAATAAAAAAAAGTGTTCTGTCCTGCGATATATTTGTTGTGCATTTATAATGTCACTTTGAAATCAAGTTATTAATATGGACTTTTTAAAAAAAATATCGCATGGGCAGCTTTTAAACAATTAACACCGACACATATATATTATGGTTAAAAGTTCCAAAATAAGGGTAATGGTCTTCAATTTTAAATAAAACTCAAAAAAAAAATTATGAGAGAGACACTAATTTTTGAGCCTATTAGATCTAATTCTGAAGATAAAAATAAATACAAGAAAGTTGGCGATACTTTGAAAGGTTTTGAAACAAAGTGGTCTAAAGCAACTGAATTTTAGTTTTGTAGCAAATTTCTACCCTCGCATGGACCAGCATGTACTGTGCACCAATATCACATTACATCTGCCTGTTAGGGCAATGATTTATGGCCAGACGTGGGACTAGTCGTAACTAGGTTTCAATCTCTTAAGTTTGTAAAAGGACTGAACCATCCAAGCTCGCCGATCACATCTAACTTGGAAAATTCTATTCAGTAATGTCCAAACGACTTGACAATATCAATGTGAATTTGAATTTTGAAACACTCATTTTGATGATATGAAATTCGAAATGTTTGCAAAGCTTCTAGTTCATGTTGTTAAAAGAGAGAAATTGGAACTGTAATTGTTTTATATCATGTTCAAATTATGGCCAGGCCTTCTCTTTGAATGTCATCACCTAACCCTAATCTTCTGTCACCAGTCAACAGGCTCCGCCCGGCTCTATGTCTCAGCTCCGCCCCCAACACCAGGCTCCACCCCTTTCCCAGGCTTCCATGCTGCGGTCTGTGATGGGAGACCCGCCTTTCCTGCAGGCTGGAGGGGAGTACACACTGTTCAGTGGAGGATCCTCTCCGGCATGGCCCGCCCCGCTCGGCAAATCTGGGCATGGACCTCAGCATGGTGAGTGGTGCTATTGAGGAGAATCGTGTAAGACTTGAGGCTGTGGTCAAAGTAGTAGGGTCTCTCTTCTGTTAATGGGAATACCTTTGGTTGATGTCTCAATGAAATATTCAGGGCTTATAACAGTTTTGTTAATTTTTCTGGAATAAACTTGAAGCTTTAATTAAAATGGCACCCTTGATAGAAGGATACTTCTCAGAAGTTGGTCTGAAGTTTCCATATTTTACTCATAGGATCAATTTGAATTTAAAAATAATTAAGTTTTCTTTGCTTTATAAGTTTGTTGTATCTTAAATAATATTATCTTTGAGTCTTTAACCCTTGCACACACACACAAATTTTATCCCATAATTTTCTCTGTAAAAGGTAATTTTAGGAGCAGGATGGGGACTTGATAACCTCAAAATGATCATAAAATATCTTGCTGACATATCATTTAGGAATTGGAGCCTTTGTTAAGAGATTCCATTTTTCCAGCAATTGCTGGAAATCCAGCAATTTTAAAATTTGTGGCATATGGGTGTAGATGTGTCTGAGTGTGCGTGTGTGTGTGTGTGGAGTGGGGGGTGAAAAAAAGTTCAGACAAAATTTTCAGACTTGGGTGGCATCTCTGAGCACTGATCTCCATGTTTGAGCCTGAGGTTATCAGTTAATCTAGTTGCAAGATTACTATATGCTTTTCTGAATTGATTGTTTAAATAAAATGTTAACTAAGCAATCGTTTTGTTGATAATTTTGTCTTTATGTACTTGGCAGACGCAAGCTTTCCATTATTTTAATTCTTGGATAACATCTTTTAAGTCTTACTCTGAAAACGAGCTTTTGGTATTGAAATCAACAAGGGTGGGTATACCATATTTCATATCATCAAGTGAAGGGACGAAATGTGAAACTGATTCCTCAGAAAGAATACTGCTTTGTAGTACTGAGATTAGAAAGGGCTACTAGTTGGTAACTACATCAAAAGAGCATTTGGATGGCACACGTGGGAGGCATTTTGAGACGTAGACTGTGTGTGATGGTGATAAGACCAGGGAAAGTTTCAGCCTGTAAAGGGAACTTTATTAACCTATATTTAAGGTCAAGTCAAGCCTGCTACAAGAGTCCAACAAATTTGTCTGTTTCTCTGTATTTACAAACCTTTAAGTCTACTTTTAAAGTGCGTTTATTATATTTACTTTTTCCAAGCTGTAGATTTGTAGGGCAGCTTACTGTGTGTTTTAACTCACAGCATCTACAGGCTGTTTTCAAACTTGATGAATTGATTCATTTGTAATCCTTTAGTTCTAGAGATAAGAAAGGGCTTTGAAAGCTTACAGATTCTAGGACTCAACAGTTCATGAGGTAACTCCACCTCTACCTCTTTCCTCTCATAAGGAACAAAAAAAAACCCCCACAACAGAACGGGAACCCCCTTCCTTATGTTCTTGTCATCCTCTCTGTCCACATTATAATTTTGACTTTTTATTCTTTGTGTCAATGTTTCAGGATCCATGCCAGTGGCCACACAGCTGCGACCAGGCGGTATGCACGGCGACGGTGGGGGTAACTCACAGGTCAGTGTTCTGAACATTCCTGGAAGTTTCTCGCATGCAGCGAAATGTGTGTGTGTGTGTGTGTGTGTGCTCACCTGTTTTCAACGTGTGATAACTCAAACCTAAGTCAAACCAAATCAGAATCATATTAAGTTAAAAATACCGTACCTTCCAGAAACAATCCCTCTGGGGATTTCAGTGTATAAAATCCCCACCCGCAGCCCATTTCACAACCATAGCCCAGAGTCTGGTGTTTAAATTGCTACACCACATAAGTGCATAGACCACCTCATGGCTGACCAAGCTTAACCAACAGATTTTTTTTTTTACACTGAGAACTACATAAGTAGAACCTTGAATGTAAGGTGGATACAGACTGGTATTGTTTCTTCTTAGTCTTTGCACCATAGAGGATGCTGTCTCATCTCTTGAAAGGTTGAGTTGAGATGTCCTGCCCTTCCCTCTTTTTTACTTCCCCTGCCCATACGTTCAATATTGAGGTTTATTGATCCTTCGTGTCATCTAACAGCAATCCAGGATATTCTTTTAATTTCTCTCCCCATTGCCCAAGATTTTTTCTCCCAGTATTTTTATTTAAAATATGTAAAATATCATGATGTTTGATGTATCAATCCGGGCAATTTACTGTAATTCTTTTTTTCAAATCACCCCAATGGTGTTTTTTTTTTTTTAGCCTTTACAGACTTGAGCTTTATTTACTCCACTTTTCCCCTGTGCTTAGGCATTCTTTTGATGTTGTCTAAAAGCCCACACTGAAAAAAAAAAATTCATGTTTGCAATGCTATAATTTTATCTGCAGAGTTTGTGGTCAGCATCGGGCCCTTCACCTCTAGAGCGACTTCTGGAGCAGCAGAAAAACTGGAAGCAGACGGATGGCTGAAAACATTCACATCTGTCAAGGATTCATAACAAGGATGGACACGGCCACAACAAAAATAAAAAAAAAGAAAAGAGAATCCAGGGCAACAGTAGAGCGATATGAAACTGGAAATCCATTTAAATTTCTCACTCAGATATCAAAACTTTTGCTCAAGTACTGCGGAAAGATTTGATCATTTTGTGAAACTAGTCACTTGACTTTCATGTGACAGAGCAATGTATGATGACCACGAAGGTCTTCTATTTTTCATAAAAAGCTGCTTGTATCTTTTCCAAAAATTGGAAACAAATGTACGTGCCAAACAGGATGATAAGAAGACAAATATTGTTTTATTACTCTTACTAATACAGATACAAAATATTTGATTTTGTTTTTGTTAGCTTTTTGTTCCTTTTTTATCGACATAGAATGACATATTGAACAGAGCAGTTAAGACCAGATACAGAGTAAGAGCTAGCTTGAAATTTTTTCCTTACAGTATTTGTGCTAAATGGCAATGTTTAAGAAATCATGTCAATGATGGGAATTTTCTTATTCTCCCTTTTTTTTCCTTGTACAATTTTTAAAAATTCATTTTGGATTACTAAGTATCATGTAAAAAAAAAAAAACCAACTGAAAATGAAACGAAGAGAAGCTTAAAGCTGCTTGGTTCCTTTTACCTCCTCCGTGTTGCATCAGTAGAAGCTCTTGTATAAAGTGAACTTCGAACGCATATTTTCATACCTCCCCCTGCCCCCCTTATGAAAATACATGTCTACGTTGTCTGTAAACTTTAATTTTTTTGTTGTGTTTGTTTTTTTAGTTGGTTGGTTGTTTTTTTTTTAATTTCTTTATTTGGCAGATCCATCCTGTTCAAATACAGGAATATACAGGAATATACTGTATGATGTATTGGAGCAAGTCTTAGCTTTACCAAGCTTTTTTTGTATTTATATAAAGAAAAGCATTTACTTGAACTTTGTCATCGTCACGTTCAACACAATTGCTGAGGTCTTTTTTTTTTTTATTATTATTAGGATTTGAGTCAAAAGTACTAAAGCAATCATTAAAGGTTTTATTGAGGCTCATAGCTTGTTTTGAACATATTTTGTGCTCCATTTAAAAAAAGAAACATTTAATTAGTTGCCGGAGTCAACCATATAAACCTTTAGGCAACTTTTTTTTTTCAATGTATCTCAAAGTACTTAAAATGACTTTGGCAAATGTGTTACGATTGTGACGTCATGATGTCATTTGATTGTTCTGATAAAAGAAGAAATGTACAAGAGATGTTTGTGTTTCTTGCAGTGATCTTGTACAAGAGATGTTTGTGTTTCTTGCAGTGATCTTGTACAAGAGATGTTTGTGTTTCTTGCAGTGATCTTGTACAAGAGATGTTTGTGTTTCTTGCAGTGATCTTGTACAAGAGATGTTTGTGTTTCTTGCAGTGATCTTGTACAAGAGATGTTTGTGTTTCTTGCAGTGATCTTGTACAAGAGATGTTTGTGTTTCTTGCAGTGATCTTGTACAAGAGATGTTTGTGTTTCTTGCAGTGATCTTGTACAAGAGATGTTTGTGTTTCTTGCAGTGATCTTGTACAAGAGATGTTTGTGTTTCTTGCAGTGATCTTGTACAAGAGATGTTTGTGTTTCTTGCAGTGATCTTGTACAAGAGAAGTTTGTGTTTCTTGCAGTGATCTTGTACAAGAGATGTTTGTGTTTCTTGCAGTGATCTTGTCTTGTACTTCAGGCACTTCTTTTACCAGACATTTTGTAGTTTTTAATTTTTTTTTTAAATTTTGTCTTTGTTTTTAATACTGTGGTTTCATCCACGAGTTGTCAGAAAAAAAGTTTTGATGGCAAATTAAATTCTGAATTAAAGTTTACTACCTGACTCAGGGTATCATAAGAGATTGGGCTATTTCTTCATTTTGTTATTTCAGTGTTTAGTCCATCAAGTCCAGAATTTGTTACAATAAGAACGTGTTAAAGAGAAGAGCTAAATGATTTAAAAGTTTTAGAACAAGCTATCGACTTACATCCTTAATTAATTTTCATATCATTAATTCTATGAAAAATTAGACGCGTATCAGTAGTGTAACAATTGCAAAGGTGTTTGAAAGCAAACAAATGTCAAATAGTGTATCAACACTGAAACAAATGATTTTAGCTGTTAATTTTATTTCAAGATCATATAAATAACTCCGAAAATGTTGGTTTGAATGACAAAATACAAGTTCATAGTCAATGATGGGCAAATGAGTTAAACACTTCATGTGACTTTCTAGAAAAAACTCACCTGAAATGGCATTTTCACACCTTCAACGCATAACTTGTGAAGTATGCGATGAAGACATTATGATGTCTCGTCTGCTCTCTAGCAACGAATAAAAAAATTTTTTTTTTCTCATGGTGTTAGGGTTAATTTTCTCATGCAAGAAGTCACATTGTTTTTCCTTATGTTCTACATTCTGAACATTTTTCTCTCACCATGGCTAAGTTGACATATTTTCTAGTCAGGAGAGGTATCAAATATGCATACTGCAAACATATGAACAGGCGTGTACTCACTCTTGCTGACAAGTTGTTCTCATGATGCATGTTCAAACAGTCGCACAAAGATACATACAGACTCTGCCTCTTTGCACAGTGGGCAATTTCTCATGTCTATCCAAGTTGGAAAAAGGCTTTATAAAGGCTCTAGGGTAAATGGTTGTAAAAAAACTTGTATCATTGTTTTTTCTTCTGCATTTTCATGAAGGACGTAGTACTCGCCTCCTTAATCGTGGACAATAGTGATATCATGGTTGACTTTGACTCCAAACTGCTCCTGTTCATTTCATCTGATTTTCGCCGGTTCATCTCCTCCTTGAGCTGATGCTTTGAAGAAGGATGGGTGGGATACGGGGCAAAGGGTTAATTGAGTGGGAAAAAAAGTTTTATAGGCCACTAGGCATGAAAGATGATCTTCAGTAAGTTTACCTCTCATCACAGAAAATGCTACTTGCAAGACAAAACCTTCTATGTTATTTTTGTATTAGAAGAGTGGGTAAAGGTTTGTAGGCTGTTTTTTGTCCAGCATCTACTTTAGAAGTTTAACCTTTTACGGCCTTCACTGGTGTGCATTGCAGAGTGATATTCAGTCTTGGTGCAAAATTGTTATAATCTATTCAGGTACTAAAATCAATAATAATATATGTAATAATAATGATAATAATAATAATAATAATAATAATAATAATAATAATAATAATAATAATAATAATAATAATAATAATAATAATATCATCATCATCATCATCACCAGCACCAGCACCAGCACCACCACCACAAACACTATCACCACCACCATCACCATCAGCATCATCATCATTATCATTCTGTCTGTTGACCTAATGCCTATTGCTCCTCCTGGCGTGACTGACAAATATATCACCTACAGGATTAAAATGGGTGAGTATCAAAAAGAGGCATTTCACACTAATCAGGCCTACTTATGCTTCTTTCTTATTGTTATCTTTATCATAATGATCGTTTTTACTCAAAGGATCGTTAATGTCATTTTCTTCATCAGCGTTCCACTGTAATCCTCGATATTATCCTCATCATCATCACCGTGTGGTCACACTGAATGTGAACCTGTATAACTGCTTATTCTGTACTTCGTCAATCTATTTAAAGACATTTCTTAATCTAAACGCCTCTATGATAAGACTGTAGGTACGTTTAAACCCCAAACACAAAACCGCCATTTTGCTTTTGTTTAAATAAAATTGTCACATGTAGAGCGTACTTCTCTCTCAGTGCGGGGCTTGCTTGAGCTGCTTGGATAAATTACTGGGTTGCTGAGTCTGGGTTTTGCTGTCTTCAAATCATCTGACCGCAGACTGAGCCGCTTAGCTTTGGCTCTTGTAGGAAAAGATAAATGAATTAAGAGTTTCATAACGTAGCGCTTTCGCACCTATAATTCTCAAAGCATATATAAATGCTGGAGATATGGTCTTGGAAAAGAATCAAGATGAAATTGATTTTGAGGCGATTGCTGTACGATCTGTAAAAAAAAAAAATTCTGAAAAATGTATTTCAATGTATAAAGCAATGAGGTATTATCTCTCTATGTATATTCTAGGGCCTTCACATAAGACTGAGGTGGAAAAAGAAAACGCATAAATTGAATTAAATAGAAATGGTCTTCACAAAGTGACACATGCAGTAGTAGAAGTGGTCGTTCTAGAGTAGGGGATGATGATGCCTTTCCATTGACAAATCACACCTTGGCTTAGGTCTTGTGATGTGATGCCGTTTATAAAAGTTAACCTCATAATACATTAAATCCATACCAAGCGAAAGCTACATTGGGACCGTTTAATCTAGCAATATCCTCTGATGAGTGACTAAAACGGTCCACCATGAGAAATGAATGCCTCGGATATCACTATCAGTTTTGTCACCAAACAGGGCAGGGTTAAAAGAGAAATGTCCCTACTTCACTACCATTGGTTATGTTCTGTAAACATATTGAAATGTTCCACGGATAATATTCTAGCATTAGATGTATCGATCTCAGAAATGTGGCTGGGATAATCAGGATTGGTCCAGGGCTCAAGGAAGATTGTGAATTGTCTTGCGTCAGTTAAAGCAATGCTTCAGCCAAAATGTAATTATAAATTACAGCATTGAAGAGCGCTGTTTCGATGAATTATTTTGTTTTCTTTGTTTTTTTTATTATTATTTATATCTAGAATTTGTAGAATGTTCTTATTAAATAGCGCGTCTTTTTTTTTTTTTTGTTTTATTAATGTTACTTGGTAGAATAAATCTGAATGAGTGAATTCATGATCATCTTCATCATGGGAAATCACCTAATTCTGTCACATGTATTACCGAATTCAAAGATCCTGATAAAGATTTATTAGAAGTCTATGATTTCCTGCTGGTGCACTGCTTTTTTTTTTGCTTTTTTTTAGGGGGGGGGAGGGGGGGGGAGGGGTAGGAAGGTGATTCTTAACAGCTGCAAATTGATTTTCACCCACATGAATGTTTAAATTAAAAGGATCTATAAATAAATACGGACTTCACACAATTAGTTAACGAACAACTTCGGAAGTGCTTTTAGCTACCCCCAGCACCTCCCTCTGCTACCTTCATCATTTCTTCCTCTCTCCCTCCACACTGGCGTCAGATTTCTTCCTCTCTCTCTCCCTCCACACTGGTGTCAGATTTCTTCCTCTCTCCCTCCACATGCACACTCGTGTTATTTTTCTTCCTCTCTCCCTCCACATGCACACTGGCGTCAGATTTTTTCCTCTCTCCCTCTACCTGCACACTGGTGTCAGATTTCTTCCTCTCTCCCTCCACATGCACACTGGTGTCAGATTTCTTCCTCTCTTCCTCCACATGCACACTGGTATCAGATTTCTTCCTCTCTCCCTCCACATGCACACTGGCGTCAGATTTCTTCCTCTCTCCCTCCACATGCACACTGACGTCAGATTTCTTCCCTCTCTCCCTCCACATGCACACTGACGTCAGATTTCTTCCTCTCTCCCTCCACATGCACACTGACGTCAGATTTCTTCCTCTCTCCCTCCACATGCACACTGACGTCAGATTTCTTCCTCTCTCCCTCCACAGGCACACTGGCGTCAGATTTCTTCCTCTCTCCCTCCACATTCACACTGACGTCAGATTTCTTCCTCTCTCCCTCCACATGCACACTGACGTCAGATTTCTTCCTCTCTCCCTCCACATGCACACTGACGTCAGATTTCTTCCTCTCTCCCTCCACATGCACACTGACGTCAGATTTCTTCCTCTCTCTCTCCATATCCACATCGATAATAGATTTCTATCTCTCTCCCTCCACATCCACACTGACGTCAGATTTCTTCCTCTCTCCCTCCACATGCACACTGACGTCAGATTTCTTCCTCTCTCCCTCCACATGCACACTGACGTCAGATTTCTTCCTCTCTCCCTCCACATGCACACTGTCAGATTTCTTCCTCTCTCCCTCCACATGCACACTGACGTCAGATTTCTTC